>JAOPSE010000190.1:1102964-1250933 GCA_029449295.1 Zea luxurians
TTCCAACCCCTTGCAAGCTTGTTGGACTAAAGTTTTGATTGTGTGGCTATATTTTAAACCAAAAATAATATAAGTTATTATTTTTTATGGTTTATTTATTTTAAATATTTTTTCTAAAATTTAATTTTGTTTCAGATAGGCCAAAATCATCTGGCATAATTCCTGTTTAAGCTTTTGTTCTTCAATTAAAAAGTCATTACTACTGACATAACGCATCATGGTAAATAAGGTGCTGTTGATGATCACAAAGGATTTATGCTTGAGTCTTTCAAAATCCCATTCGGGATAAAGCCGATTAAACACATAAAGACCGACTTCGAAAAAATGCTGTTCTAATATCTGAGCAGCTTTTGAATGGTTGTATTGATGCCAGTGTTTAAGTACCTCGATAAAAAATCCCTGATCGGCGTTCATTTTATCGAATCCAAATTGAATACTCAGTGGAATCAGGTATTCAATTTCTAATTGCTCTTGTGCAATTACCAGTTTTTTGAAGGTCTGCCCCAGTTGTTCACTTTTACGTAACAGTAGCTCTTGGATAATTTCTTCTTTGTTCTCAAAGTATTGGTAAATTGATCCGACACTGATACCAGAGCGCTCTGCAATTTTAGGTGTCGTGACTTGATGTAGGCCGTATTCTGCAATACATAATTGGGTAGCCTCCAAGACATTATCGACCAGATAAATCGCGCGTTGCTGCTGGGGTTGTTTTCTCATAAATCGCCTGTCTCAAATGCGAATTGAATGCGAATAATTATTCGTATTAGAGTTGATTAAACATTAATCAGGCTGAATGTTCAATGCAAACTCTTGTACCGTCCAGATTAGCTTCATTTGATCATATGTCGAAATCACGCTGGCTGGGGCGTGTTTTATCCTATATTTGTAAGCGCCCCATTCAACCCAACGTAAAAGAGTATAGAGAACTCGCGGAAGCGTTAGTGACGGGTGATCCCGCCATGGACAAGGTGATCGATTGGCTGATGCAAAATCCTGCCGAACACCGACAGCTTTTTGAGACGGCGCTCTTTGAAGGCCTTGATGCGCTAGCTGAGCCCATTCCAGAACTGATTGAGTTTTTTGAGCAGATTACGCATCCGCCTGCATGGTTTGATGAAAGCCGCCTGAATGATGCAGTGATTTTCACGCATCGACTGGGCGTCAATAACGGCTTTATTCTGCGCGATTTGTCTTTGATGGTGGGCTATTTATATCCTGGATTTAACCGTCCGCTGATTCTTACTGGGGCATTGAAAAAACATGCCGGTAAACGCTTGGCGGAAACCACAAAATGGTGGGTTGAAATTACCGAGATTGATGGTTTAAAGCGCTTTGGATCAGGTTTTACCTCGACCATTTACGTGCGCTTTATTCATGCACTGGTTCGGCATCAACTATCGCGCTCAGAAGAATGGGATACAAAAAAATGGGGATTGCCGCTCAATCAGTTTGATCTGGCCATGACCAATATCGCCTTTAGTGGTGTGGTGTTATTGGGTATTCGGGCGCTGGCTGTATTTCCAAATAAGCATGAGGTAGCACAATTTTTACATTTCTGGAAATACGTAGGCTGGCTGATGGGGGTCGATGAAAAATGGCTGGTCGATAACGAGCGCGATGCTTGGCGTTTATTGTACTGGATGCAAGATGCTCACCCAGAATCGGACGAATCGAGCTTGGCACTTGGACAAAGCCTTTCAAAGGAACCTTTTGAACGTCGTTATCAGCGTATGCGTAGTTTTCAGCAAAAGCTGGCGTATCATATGCATCTTGAAATAACGCAGTTTTTTATTGGACGTAAACGCATGCACAAATTGGGCTTGGAAGAGCGCCCTGCGGCATGGTTTGCTTACTTCTTAATTGTGCGAAATCTGATTTTACATACCAGTGCAAAGTACCTGCCCAAAGTGGACCGATTTCTACTTCGACGCGGCCGAATTGTACAAAAGTTTGGTATGCATTTATACCAAAATGAAATTCAGTCACTCAGCGATATGCACAGTTAAAAAAGGGAGCCATGCTCCCTTTCTTTTCATCTGTTATTGATGGGCTGCACCACCCGAATGAGATGAATGATCCATATTCATATCTTTCATGTCCATATGCATTTCCTCATGTGAAGTAGTAGCTGAGGCTGCTGCATTTTGCTCAGTTGCTGGCGCCATGGCAGGTGCTGTTTTAAAAGCATGCTGCTGGGTGTGCATTTTCTGCTGACTCGGCATGTAATCTGGCTCATTGTTCACCGCCAGATAAAAAACGCCCATAAATATTAGACTCAAGATAAAGGCCACGATCAGCAGCTTCCATCCCCACACTGATTTTTCGGGTGACAGTTTTTCACTCATGTTCATCTCCTATAAGAAGAGGCTGATCTCACGTTTTCATCCTCTTCTATATTTAGTCTATAAAAAATGCAAATCTTAAAATTTCATACTCACGCGCGCCCAATAATTACGCCCGCTGTTGTTAAACTGTTCGTTAGCAGCATAGCCAAATAAGGCTGCTCCCGATTTATTCAGATGTTCGGCATAGGCTTTATCGAGTAGATTATCAATCCCCACAGCAAAATCGAGTGTTGGACTGTATTGATAAGCTGCATTAATCGCCAGCGTACTAAAGCCCTTACTTTTACCGATATCATAACCTACGATATTGCCTTCATTGAGACTAATTCGGTTTTGCTTGGCGACTGCGCGCCACAATAGCCCTAGACTATAGCGGTCTTGTACATAACGCAGATTGAATCGGCCCTCGAGCGGTGCAATTTGAGGCAAAGGCTTACCGTCGCTGGTATTTTTACCCCATGCGTACATGGCAGATAGATCGGTTTGAAGATGATCGGTCAGATGATAACCGATTCCTGCTTCTGCCCCTGCAATGGTGGCATCGATACTACGTGCTGGTAAAATGCTGACACTGCCGTTTGGATTGGATTGATACGGCACCAAAATAAAATCATCGATCAATCCAGCATAGGCCGATGCCCACGACATTAAGGCCCCCTGTTCAAATTCAAAGCCTAAATCAAGCTGTGTGGTCTTTTCGGTATCAAGATAGTTCAGTAGCCCCTTTGATACGCGAGAGATTTCCCAATAGTCTGGACTACGCTCAACATACCCAATGCCTGCATAGGTTTTAAGCCCGTGTTCTGGCAATGCATGTTCAATTCGCACAAAGGCACTTGGATTGGTGTCTTTACGCTGTTGATCATTCGCAGCATGATTCACTTTTACTTGATCGATACGACCACCCGCAACCCATTTTGTCTCTGGCGACAAGGTATACGTCCACTCGGTAAATGCACCATAGCTTTGATATTCTAGGTCACGCTTTAAAGGTGGAATTGGGTTGGCATCGCGCATATACATATTGCCTGCGTGCTGATTATGCTGAGAATCCACACCAGAAACAGCACTAAAATTGCCCCATTCGGTGGTCACAGCCGTACGTGCATTAATCGTGCGGCGCGTCACTTCCATAGCCATTGGCATCATTGGCGGTGTGCGCAGTTTAAAGTTGTCCATCACATGATCGTTGTAGCTATAATCGATCTGCGCTTCAACTTTCTTGATCACATCAGTGATATTTTTTTGCTCGGCATGCAACCCCAAACTTTCACGTCTGAATTTTGTGCCATCCATAGTTCGGCCAGCATAGGCTGACTCCCCATCGCTGGCGCCTCCGCGTAGCTCAAGCCAAGTATCTTGAGTCGGTTTCCAGCCTAAAGCTAAATCGGTGCTCCAGCGTTCCCATTGGGATTGTACTGTTTTGCCGTTACCGTCTTGATAATTTCCGGCTACTGAACGATTGGCATTCAAGCGTGCATATTTGCTTTCGTCACCTACGGCAGCTTCAATATTGTGATCAAGCCGACCAAAAGAGCCAATCAGTACACTGGCCTGTCCACGATAAGGTTTATCACGGCTTAACTGCTCAGGTTCGCGTTCAAAAAGGACTGTTGCCGCCGAGCCAGGGGTGGCATACAACACAGTTTGCGGGCCTTTAATCACGGTAATTCGATCATAACTTTCAGGATTAATGTAGGAGGTTGGAGAGTCCATCCGCGCTGGACAAGCCCCCAAGTTTTCGGTGCCATCGGTTAGCATTTTAATGCGTGAACCAAACATGCCCCGAAAGGTCACATCACCGTTAGTACCGCCATTTTTAATGGCGTTAAAGCCCAGAATACTTTGTAGGTAATCTGCACCGTCAGTGGCCGGAACGGGCTGAATGGGCTGTTTGGGATCTGCCTGTACAATTAAACCATTTGAACGTGTTGTTTCTTGTGCAGTTACCACAATTGGCGGCATCTGTGTCGTATCAGTTGCAGATTGCGTTTCGGCAAATGCAGATGTGGTGGCAAGTAGCATCGCAGCCGTAATCGGCTGTAATAAAAATTGAGGCTGAGTCATGTCTGTATCTCAAAAACATAAATACGCGCTATGCCTGATACGTCTTATGCGTATTAGGCCAGAAAAACATACGAGGGATAAAACCCCGCAACGAAGCGTGATTTATGCAAATACAGGCGGTGCCCGACCTTGAGGCAGTAAAAATAGACGTTGAAGCGCGTAATAGATGTGTCGAAATGCTTGCTGAAACGCCAGCAAACGCACTTGAATGCGAACCAGTATTTCTTTTACATCCAGTTCGGGCGGTAAAATTAAATGGCCATAGACGGTGCAATATTGACACTGATGATTGAGATCATGATGATCATGAGCTGGCGCCGATTGCGCTTTTTCGAGCATGCGGGGCATATGCTGCATGTGTGAATCTGCATGCGACATGGCCTTATGATGCTGAAGCGCCGATAGATCAAAAGTTTGGGCAATGGTTTCACAGACCGGAGCAATCTGATACTGCTTCGGCAATAACGGCTGTAAAAAAACCGCAATCTGTAATAACACTGCGGTGAATCCCAGCAGCAGCCCAATTTTAAACAAGTCCAGCCTTCTCAGAAATTTTACCGTTACAGTATAACAAAACCCAATCGAAATTGGGTTTCTTTGGTGCATTTTGAGCGATTAACGTTTGACAGCGACTTTCTCTTTCTGGCGTATCAGTTTTTCTACTTTCTCACGCGCTCGCTGACGTTTAAGTGGAGATAGATAATCGACAAACAGCTTTCCGCTCAAATGATCCATTTCGTGCTGAATACAGACAGCGAGCAAACCATCGGCCTCGATTTCAAATGCCTCACCATCAAGATTCAACGCTTCAATCTTGACGCGTGACGGACGGTTGACTTTGTCGTATATTTGAGGAACAGACAGACAGCCTTCTTCATAAGCCTGTGTTTCGTCTGTTAATGGGGTGATTTTGGGGTTGATGAAAACCATTGGCTGATCTTTTTCTTCAGATAAGTCCATGACAATCAGCTGAATATGACGATCAACCTGAGATGCAGCCAAGCCAATGCCGGGTGCTTCATACATGGTTTCTAGCATGTCTGATGCCAGTTGGCGGATTTCATCTGTCACTTCTTCGACAGGTTTTGCAACGGTGCGCAGGCGTGGATCAGGAAAACTCAAGATCGGTAATAAGGCCATAGTGTCTCCTCATTCGTGCCATTGATTAGAAAACCCAAAGAAAGGCAACTCGAAATAAAAATGTATGTATTGCCGTTATTATAACGCAAATACAGACCTAATTTTTAGGAATTATGATAATGAACATGGTTTTAAACGGCTTACGCACGTTTTCTCATTTGGGGCTTAAACAATACGGTTTCGCGCTGGCCATCTGTGGTGTAGTGGGCATATCGAATGCTGAAGCTGCAACGCGCAATCACAATCCACCCTCACTCAAGGCAGGTGCACCGCATGTCTATGTGGTCAAAAAAGGGGATACGCTTTGGGATATTTCTGGAAAATTTTTAAAAAAACCATGGCGATGGCCAGAGATCTGGGCCAGTAACAAACATGTGAAGAATCCACACTGGATTTATCCAGGCGACCGATTGCTGCTGTGTACGCTCAATGGTCGACCGCTCGTTGGACGAGATATGGGGGATGGCTGTGAAGGAATTATTCGTCGTTATACAGGCCGCACCACCTTCCCCCCACAAGTTCGTATTGAAGAATTAAAAAATAGTATTCCCGTCATTCCGCTAAGCCAAATTCAGCAATGGCTGGAGCGCTCGACACTTGTATCGGCGGACGCTATTGAGTCTGTGCCTTATGTTGTGGGCACCACTGATCAACGTGTACTGGCTGCCAAAGGTCAAAAAATCTTTGTGCGGGGTCAGGGCTTACAAAATGGTCAGCGTTATGCGATCTATCATGAGGGTGAGCCCTACACCGCCCTAGATGAACACGGCAAAAAGCGCATTCTGGCCGTCGAACTGATTCAGGTGGCTTCGGGGATTGCAGTGCAATCTGAACAAGAGATCACCACGCTCGAACTCACCGACACCTATAACGCAGAAACACGTCGTGGCGATTTGGTCATGCCAGAGCAAGATGCCATGTTACCAACATTGTTTTATCCAACCGAAGGCAATGAAATGGTGGCAGGTGGCAAGATTGTTCGTGTTATGGGCTCCATTGCTACAGCAGCACGCAATAGTGTCGTGACGCTTAATCGAGGCTTGAATCAAGGTGCCAAAGTAGGACAAGTACTCGATATTTATGCGCAAGGCGAAAGCGTCAAAGACCCGAAAACGCATGAACTGATCAAACTTCCGAATCAAAATATTGGAAGTTTGATGATATTTAAAACCTTTGATGAATTCAGTTACGCTTACGTACTCGAGAGCAACTTACCCATTAAAGTCGGGGCAGAAATTCGCCCTCCTCAAGATGAAGAATAAAACAATATTATTAATAGACTTATGATGAAACAATTTTCTGCGCACCATCGCCATACCATTGCAGTATGGTCATTGGTGCAACACTCACTCTCAAGTTTTGATACCTTAGTTCGTCATTTTGGCGATTGTGAAACGGCGCTTGAACCTCAGAATCTGGCCAAGTGGCAACAGTTAAAGCTACATGCCAATCATCTAAAGCGAGCTGCGGAATACGCAACACCAGCGGGGCAATCGGCATTTTCAAACTTGCTTGCGCACATTCAGCAACACACTGATTTTATTGTTACGCCAGAAGATCCACTATATCCTGCCCAGTTGATGCCCTATACAGGCAAGCCCCCAATTTTATTTGGTCGTGGTTCGGCTCAGCCCTTATTACAGCCACAAATTGCCGTGGTGGGCAGTCGTAAACCCAGCCCACATGGTCGGCAAGTGGCCTATGACTTTGCCTATTACCTCAGTGAAAAAGGATTTTATATCACCAGTGGGCTTGCACACGGCATTGATGAAGCAGCCCATCAAGGCAGTGTCACGCAGCAACGGGCGATTGCAGTGGTCGGAACTGGATTGGATCGATGTTATCCGGCAGGGAATCGTACATTATACGAGAGTATTGCTTCGCAAGGCGGTGCTGTCGTCAGCGAGTTTTTGCCGGGCACACCACCGTTAAAGGCCAATTTTCCACGGCGCAACCGTATTGTGAGTGGTTTAAGTTTAGGCGTGTTAGTGGTGGAAGCCAAAAAAGAGAGTGGCTCACTGATTACCGCGAATCGAGCTGCTGAGCAAGGTAAAACGGTCTTCGCGATTCCGGGACATATTTATAGTGAGTTTCATCAAGGCTGTCATCAATTGATTCGAGAAGGAGCAATTTTGGTGGATCATCCGGAGCAAATTCTGGAAGATTTAGCGCTTCCCACACATTGGCATGCTCAATCTACGGCAGCAGTCTCGGCCACCTCTACCCCTGAGGATGTACCCGATGCCTTGACTGTTCCCGAAGAGCTGATCCCGCTTTATCAACGCTTAGACTGGACCGGACAAGACCTCGATCAGTTGGCACAGCAGTTTGAAGGCTCGACCGCAGAGCTGACCGGTCAACTCATGGAACTTGAACTGTTGGGACTGTGCATTCAGCAGTCGGGACGTTATCTGCGTTGTACTGGCGGGTTTTAAGGTTCACAATAGCGTTATTTTTAAATTTGGAGATGAATTATGCTGACCACCTCCGTTACGGAAGCAGCCCAATACCTGACACAGGGCGATGTGCTGGCCTATCCGACCGAGGCAGTCTGGGGCTTGGGCTGTGATCCCTTCAATGAGCAGGCATTTCATGAAATTCTGCGTTTAAAGCAGCGCCCCATTGAAAAAGGCGTGATTTTACTGGCCGGAGATATTTCACAGGTCGAGCATCTACTGGATGAACTTGATCCAGATATTCGCCAGCAAGTCATTCAAAGCTGGACACAGCGCGGCGTCGATGAGCGCGCCACGACATGGTTATTGCCGATCCATTCACAGCAAATTCCCGCTTGGATTACAGGTCAACATCATCAGGTGGCTGTTCGGGTGTCTAATCACCCACTTTGTATGGCACTGTGTCATGCCTTTGGCGGCTTTATTGTCTCTACCAGTGCCAATCCGGCAGGACTTGAACCTGCGCGCTCACTACAGGAAGCTTCCGCCTATTTTAGACAGCAACTACATTATTTAAATGGCGATTTAGGTTTAAGCCAGCAGCCAAGTCGGATTCTCGATGCCAAAACTGGTGATGTCATTCGTGACTAAATGAATGAATGCTCAAATGCAAATAATTATCGTTAATTTGTATTGAACAGATCTGTCTATCTAGCTAACTAGATGAACAAATAGACAAAAAAAAGCTCAGTCATATGAGAGTGACTGAGCATAAAAAGGGATGTGTATCAATCACATCCAGAGGGTCTAGCAATCTGGTGTAACTACAGCCCATTTAAAAAGTGGCTGTTTCTTACAGTGCGCGTAGTATGAAAGAAACAGCTCATTAATACAAATATATTATTTATCTTATATAAAATTAGAATAAGTTCGAATCAATTTTAATATTTGTTTAAAAAGTTAATTTATATTGATCTTTTTATTCAAATTTTATAGAAAACTGATAATTGTTTAATTTTTAAACACATCATGCAATCATAGTGGAATTCGATAAGTCACCACATCGTGCCAGAATATTTTTACTTAAATTTATTCAGACAGCAGAGAGCACATAAAAATCGTGTTTATATGCTCCCACCCTGCCCTTAGCACTTAAAAGTGATAATCCACTCTTACCATAGGTGTGCTCGCAGTGGCCCCCTTTCCGGCAAAACCATCAGTATCGTTACCGAATTTGTTTTTCCAGTATTCGTAACCTGCACCCGCACGTAATTTGCTGTCTTTTAGTCCGATCAATCCGCTCATGTCATACATAACGCGTGCATCGATGTGGGTTTCCGCTTTGGTATCGCCACCAGATTCATTTTTTCCTTTAGAATCAATCCACAGTGCATAGCCTTCAAAGGACAGCGGTGTTTTTGCAATCGGAATGCCCCACGTAAACTGTGCTGCCATATGTGTATCGTAAGTATAACGACCCGTTGAGTAACCAAATCGTGGCGTATCAGAAGACGGATCATTACTTTCAAATAGTGCCAGCACACTAAAATCTAAAAAGCCCGGTACATCAAAGCGAACCGTTGGGCCTACCACCCACATGCGCTTTTTCGAGCCATAACTGTCATTTTTGGTATTCCAGTCTAACCCCGCGGTCAAACCTGCGCCACGTATATAGCCGGGTACCGCCAAATCCTTTTTAAACAGTGCACCTGCATCCAGATAACGGCGTATTACCACATAGGCTTCTTGGGCACCTTTACCACTTGACTGGGTACTGTTGGGCTCATCATCTGACTGAAGTAAATCGACATTGAAAAAGTTGGAGCCGTATTTATCACCACTGGCATGGGTGAGATTAAAAATCTGCTTGGTAATATCAATTCGATCGCCTGCGGCATCATTTTTATAAGGTTCTGCAAATTGAGTACCATAGCGCCAGCCAATTGAGGTATCACTCCAGATGGCTGCATCTGCGACTTGCATGGCGCCCATTCCCCCCAGAATGGTCGCGAGGCTTCCCATCAGTTTTTTTAATGATCTGCCTTGTTGTACTGCGTTCATTACACACTTCCCCTGATCCACTTCCTTAAGTAAAAGCACTGGCTATTTATCTGAAGATGCATAGCGATGGCCGTTTGACATTCGCTTAAATGGCTTGCAAAACGATGTCGCCCGCTGATAAAGGCAAGTTTCCTACCAAAGAAATGATTATTGAGAATCTGCAATGTTGCTTATGCAAAAAATGCCATAACACATATCTATCACGCGTCCATATTGGCCATAATAAATAAGAAAAGACCAGCGCCAGCAGATGATGATCTGATGCTCGCGCCTGATCAGGGATGCGCGTTATGGTGATACAAAGGAATTTAGTTTAAGACGTGACTGTCGTTTCGAAGTACCGAAATAATCAGCTCACGAAACCAGCGCTGTTCTTGCGAGCGATGTAAACGCTCATGCCAGAGCAAGAAATACGGAATCTTGGGGAACTTGACTGGCGCATCGACCACTTTGAGTGGCAGCAATGCACTATAATGGCGAGAGAATGAACGCGGTGCTGAAAAAATCGCGTCAAATTGCAGCAGCATGTAGGGAATCATGCCGAAGTATGGCACGTAGGCCACGATATTACGTTTGATTCGTTCTTTGGCCAAATACAGGTCAATCACGCCACGCTGACCGACGGTATATGGCGTTGGGGCAATATGGTCGGCTTGCAGATAATCGTCAAGTGTTAATGGTCGTGCGGCCATTGGATGCGATTTACGCATCAGGCACACCACTTCATCTTCAAACAGTGGTGCAAGGCGCAAATATTCGGGTGGCTGCGGCCAGTTACCAATCACGGCATCATACATCCCGCTTTCTAGTGCATGGGTATAATCTACATCGTGCGCCATCGAGTGCATGATCACGGTGCAATGCGGCGCTTCTTGTCGTACACGACGCAACACTTCACCCAGCGCAATTGCGTTGAGGTAATCCGGCGCGGCAATATTAAAGACTTGACGCGACTCGGCCGGATGAAAATGCACCTGCTGTGTGGCAATCAGTTCCATTTGCGCCAGTGCTTGACGCACAGGTTCAAGTAGCGCTTCACCACGTTCGGTCGGGGTCATGCCATTACGACTACGAACCAAAAGCTGATCGCCGGTAATGTCTCTGAGTTTTTTGAGTGCGGTACTGATGGCAGGTTGGGATTGATTGAGCCGCTTGGCCGCATTGGAGACGCTTTTTTCAGTTAATAGCACATGCAACACCTGCAAAAGATGTGCATCTAAAGCTTCCCATTTGTTGGCTGGATTAATCACCGCTGCGTCCTGATTTTATTCGTTACATGTTTAGCGTATTCAAGTTTTATACCAAATGGACAATTCTAAAACTCATCCAGACGATCAACCACACGCCCTCAATCAGTACACTACCATTTACTGAATGTTTTGCCTATTCTGCCATCGTATTGAATACACTGCCACACCACGCTGTCCATTCAGATACTCGCCCGCATAAGTTGAAGATACAGTTAAATTAAAAAGAAAGCGGATCTTTTAAGACGAGGTATTTTGTACGATGACAGGCGCATTTTTCTTTTGTGCCATCACAATGCCAACCAAAATCATCATACCACCAATAGTATGAAATAAAGTCCATTGCTCGGCTAACCATAAACTGGCAATAATTGCAGTAAACACTGGCATTAAATTCATAAAAATACTGGTTCGATTTGGCCCGATGTGTTGTACCGCCAGCATCCACAGCAACGGCGCCAGCAATGAAGGAAAAATACCCGCATAAAGTAAGCTCGGTGCATTTCGTGCATTAATTGCATCTAGACCAAAATACATTAAAAACGGGATGTGATAGAGCAAGGCAAAACCGATTTGCACATATAGACTAATCAGTAATGGAATTTTGAGCTGCCATTTTTTTAAGAATACACCATAAAAGGCATAGAAAAAGACAGCCACGACCATGAGTAAATCACCCGAATGACCGCCCATATTGAGTAGCGTAGTAAAATCACCTTTGCCTAAAATATACAGCAGACCTAAAAACGAAATGATACTGCCCACAATGGCAAATCGATTAGGAATATCTTTTAAAATCAGCATTGAAACAAAGATGGTAAACACGGGAATGAATGCATTGACAATTCCCATGTTGGTGGCGGTAGTATAATGCGCGGCGGTATAAGATAAGCCCTGATACAGCACCATCCCGAAGGCACTCAGTATGGCGAGCTGGCCCAAATGCCGACGGACCAAAGCACGTTGCGCCCAGACTTTGAATAGCATAAAAGGCGTCAGCACAATAAAGGCTATGAGCCAGCGGTAAAAGCTAATGCTGGCCGGCTCAATCAGATCGACCGCATAACGCGTAACGGCAATATTCATCGACCAAATCAGTACTGCAATTAAGGGCAATAAAAAAGCCCACCACTGGGTTTTTGCGATCTGATTCATGCTGCTCTCTGTATCCTGAAGATACGATTATTGTCGATAATGACGGATTAAATTGAAATATCGCATTTCAGACATTTATATCGCGTGATCGCCATGCGACTGTACAAACAAACACCAGCTCTGCATAGCGTACTTTACTACCGCTGTGAGTTGCGCTAGATCTGCACCATCACGTGCCTGTAGCGTAAGACCCTGAAGCAGCGTGGCGTAAAAATCGGTCATGGTTTCAATCGGAGCATTGGCGGGTAAATCACCATCGATAATGCCCTGTTGCAAGCGCTCCAATAATTTGTGTTTGGTTTTCAACCGTTTTGACAACAAGGTGTGCTGAACTTGCTGGGTCGATTCGGAACAGTTCATGGTCGCCACCACCAACATACAACCGGAAGGCTTATTGGGTTGCAGCAAACGGTTCAGATTGTCATAAAAATACAATTCAAAGGCAATTTTGGCAGTTTTGGCTTGTTCAAAAATACGCTCGATGGGACATGCCTCATGCGCTAAATAATAATCGATGCTTTTATAAAACAAAGTCGCCTTATCGCCAAAGGTACTGTACAAGCTCGGGGCAGTCACATTTAATGCCTGAGTCAGATCATTGATTGAGGTCGCCTCGTAGCCATGTGCCCAAAACAGCAGCATCGCTTTTTCAAGCGCTTGCTGCTCATCAAAGCATTTTGGACGCCCGCGTTTTTTTTTGCACGGAACGTCTTGATCCTGCTGCTCAAAGCCATTTGCTACATCTGTCATAAACGCCACGTTTATTTTTATAACAATCACTATTAAATTACTTGACGCTGGTGAATTGTTCAACTATTTTATTTTCATAATGATCACTATTAAATTATAAATTAGATCGATCACACGCTTTGCATCTCCCAAAATTAGGATATTCATCATGAATGCGCTTCATGCTCAAGAGACTACGCCCTCTCGTCCCACTGGTGGCAGTTGGCTCGCCATACTCGCCGTTTCAATTGCGGCATTTGCACTGGTGACCAGTGAGTTTTTGCCTGTCGGGGTACTCAATGACGTGGCCACTGATTTGAATATCTCGGTGGGTACTGCTGGATTGATCATCACGCTCCCCGGCGTCATGGCGGCGCTGGCGGCACCATCACTGCCGGTTATTTTTAAACAGCTCGATCGCCGTTATGTACTGATTGTACTGACCGCAATTATGGTACTGGCCAATGCCTTGACTGCCTTTGCAGACGATTTTAACGTGCTGCTTATCAGCCGGATGATTTTGGGCATTGCCATTGGCGGGTTCTGGGCCACGGCAATTGCATTGAGTGGTAAATTGGCGCCTGCCCATTTACCAATTGCCAAAGCTACCGCCGTAGTGATGGCCGGTGTGACCTTAGCCACGGTACTGGGCGTTCCGATTGGCACGTGGTTAAGCGAATTTTATGGCTGGCGTAGTGCTTTTGGTATTACTGCCATCATTGGATTTGTGGTGCTGCTGTTACAGCTACGTTTTTTACCGGTGCTGGTTCCTGAATCATCGATTCGACTTCAAGACCTACCAGCCTTATTGCGAGTGCCTAAAGCACGTAACGGCATGTTAATTGTGCTATTGATGGGTTTGGCACACTTTTGTGCTTATAGTTACCTCGCACCTTTTTTTAAACATATTGCAGGATTCGACGGCACCACCATCAGTAGTCTGCTTTTGCTATACGGTATTGCGGGAGTATTTGGTAATGCCTTTGCAGGCTATAGTGGTAATTTGAATATTCGCTACACCATGGCTTTTGTGGGCGTATGTTTTGCGGTTGTTTTCTTTAGCTTTCCCGTCTTTGCCATTCATGAAGCCGGCGCGATGATTTTAACTGCGTTATGGGGCTTTGCCTTTGGGGCATTTCCAACTTCGGCCAATATCTGGATGTTTGTTCATGCGCCTAAAGCCGTCGAAAAAGGCATGCCACTTTTCGTTGGGATGTTTCAGGTCATGATTGCGACAGGCTCTTTGATCGGCGGCTATGTAGTTGACCATTTTAATGAAAATATCTTAATTTATGGTGTGCTCAATTTTGTTGTGTTGGCCTTAATTGGTTTATTTACCCTAGTTAAAGGTTTAAGCAATCCAAAGCTTCACTGCGAACAGTAAATTTTTTCGGATTTCTCATATGGATTTATCCTCTGTATCACCTACCGCAGCGATGCTTAAAGAGCAGATTGATATCCATGAGTTTTTCTTTCACCCCCACGATGAAGTGCTTGCACATTCATCGCTTTGGGGGGATTTTAATTTTAGCTTGAATGGACTGCTGCAAATTCAGGTCGAGCAGCGGACATTTTTTGCACCACCCAATTACGGTGTGTGGCTACCACCAGGGACCACACATTGTTCTCTTAATATCGATCAGCCGACACATTTCGTGTGTATTCGGCTACATCCTCAGCTTTCCGCGAAATTGAGTGATTGTCCAAAGACACTCGAGATCCAGCCATTTTTTCATGCTTTGGTAAAAGAGATTCTAGATCCGACACGTGATCATTCCGAACAAAGCCGTCTGCACTTATTACAGGTATTACTGGATCAGCTCCTGACAGCCAAACAATATGATCATTATTTACCACCGTCAGCGCATCCCGTACTGGCACCGATTTTAAATGCTTTGGCCGATGCCAAACGCTTTGCTCAAAGCCTACAGCAAATTCTTGATGATTTTGAGATTAGCGAGCGACATGCGCTGCGCTTATGTCAGCAAGAGTTAAACATGGGGCTCTCTGAATGGCGCAATCGAGCCAAAGTGGTGTACGCAGTTGCAAAAATTCGTCAGGGTGATTCAGTCAAACGTATTGCGCTTGAGCTGGGCCATCATCAAAGCTCGAGCTTCATCGCATTTTTTAAACGTTACACCGGACACACACCCGTACAGCTTAGAACGCGTTAATCTCAAGCCTCAACGATCTGTTTCATCACAAAATTATGCTATACATCGCATTTAAACATGTCATCGTATGCTATGCCTGAGCACCCTCAATACATGCTCTTGTAAGCTTATTTTTACTCTTTCTTTTACATAAGGATTCGATATGAGTCAGTCGGTTTATCATATTCCTGTTCAAGACATTCAAGGCGAAGCGGTCGATCTTGAACAATACCATGGCCAAGTACTCTTGATTGTGAACGTTGCATCAAAATGTGGCCTCACGCCACAGTACGAAGGACTCGAAGCACTGTATCAAGCTAAAAAAGATCAAGGCTTAACCATTTTAGGCTTTCCAGCCAATAACTTTTTGGAACAAGAGCCTGGAACGAATGAAGAAATTCAGCAGTTCTGCTCTTTAAATTTTGATGTGAAATTTCCATTGTTTGCAAAAATTTCGGTTGCTGGTGAAGACAAGCATCCGCTTTATCAAACTCTTATTCAAGCACAGCCCGAACGTATTGGAGAAGGCCCGTGGTGGAAAGACTTGGTTGAATATGGTCTGGCCCCAAATGAACCACCAGAAGTACTATGGAACTTTGAAAAATTTTTAGTCAGTAAAACAGGCGAAGTCGTTGCCCGTTTTGCACCCGACATTACCGCAGATGATCCTCGCCTGATTGATGCCATTAATCAAGAATTAGCCAAATAAGCCATTCTATATGAGGCATGCCGCAGGTATGCCTCATGCATTCTATCCTCTAAAAACAATACTTTTACAACACGACCTTCATATTCTGCTAAATCGGGCATGCTCTAATTGTAGAATTAACAATATGGCGCCATTTGAAGTTTCTGTTTGATAAGGCGGGTGTCATATGGCTTTGGATGGAAAAAATGATGATGCCTATACCTTTCGCTGCTAAATTTTCTTTGCTTGTGCTGAGCTGTAGCATATTGTTTGTGGGATGTGATCAACAACCCGACGCGGAAAGTACAGCGCGTGAGCGAAGCATGACATCGGCCAATCAAGACAACATGCCTATCGATAATCAAGGTAGTGATGATGCCCTCAACAATGAAGAACGCTCATCGACCACGAATCTATTTTATTTGCTTCGCGACGCGGCAGATTTGCAGCTCAAAGTAGGTCAAGACATGCAAAAGTTACAAGCGACGCAAAGCCAGCTTGAAACTGCACTTCAAGAACAAGACCCACAGGCCGCACAGCAGACATTATCTCACTTTAAAACCCAGTTGACCCAATTCAATGACAATCTCAACCAGTTGCAACTGAAAAGTCCAGAGGTTGAAAAATTACGTCAACAGCTGATCAATACCAATGAGCAGCTGTTACAGAGCGATCTGTTTCAACAGACATTGAACTGGAAAAAACAGGATATTGTGGCTATTCAGCATCAGCTCAATACGCTACAAACTGAAATGCTGAAACTGGCTGCCCTAATTGTTAACCCAAACTCGACGGCTTCAAGCACAGACTCTAAATCTTAAGGCGCCCTAGAGATCGCTCAGACTAAGACAAAGTTGATAACTGAGTTGCTGCTCAGGAAATAGTGTTTGTTGCTCGGTGGCCACCTGTCCAGCCTCAACACAAACAAATTCTTGCCAGCTTTGAGGTGCTAAATCGGCCATGCGCTTGGTTTTTTCAATCCATGGGTTCCACACCACTGCACTTTGTGCAGATGTCTCAATCACAATTTGTGTTGTAGACGAGTCATCTAAGCGAAATTTTCCTTTCGTGAGCGGATAGATTTGATCGGTTTCACAATGAAACTCAAGCGGAGCAGTATCCTGCTGCTTGATCTGATGACCATCTAGTTGATCGATGTAAGAACACCCTTCAACGCCATACAGTTGGGTACGTTGAGTGTTGACAGCAAAATAACTGTGCCAAGCAAAACCGAAGCTGATCGGATGGAGATCTAAGTTATTCAATCGAAAATTGAGTTCAAGGGTTTGCCCCAACCGGATGTGCATTTCAAGACAAAATGCGGCATCCCAATAACGACGAGTCGCAGCATGATCACGAAGTTCAAAGGTCAAGCTGTGTCCTTGACCCTGTTGATATTTGGCATCTTTGAATTGCCACTGCATATTTCTGGCAAAGCCATGTGCAGGATAGTCTGTTTCAATTGCATGCGCACCAAACCATGGAAAACATAGCGGAATGCCACCTCGAATAGCCTTTCCTGCTGCAAATGAATTACGATCTGAGAGCCAGAGTACATCACGCTGATGCTGCTTAGAATAAAATTGTAGAACTTGCGCACCCTGTAGAGCCACTTGAGCCGTACAAAATTCGTTGGCGATCTGCAAGACCTGAAGCGCATCTGGTCCCAACGAGATCCACTGAAGGCCCGTGATATTTTGAAACGCCATATCTGTCATGTCCTCTGCTGCACCTATTTGCAACAGAGCTTAGCGCAAAGCTTTGCTAAACAACAGACATAAAAAAAGCCACCTGACGGTGGCTTCTTCAATCCAAAATCGTGGCTTAAAGCGCGCGATTCTTGATTTTACGAATCGTTTCAAGCTGAGCTGCAGTTTCTGCAAGCGCAGCAAGTGCAGCAGCAGAATCCAGATCACTCTTCTGATTGGCAAGCAATTGCTCGGCGTGCTTACGCGCTTCGACAATTGCTGCTTCATCTAGGTTGTCAGCACGGATTGCAGTATCTGCAAGCACGGTCACAACGTGAGGCTGAACTTCTAACACACCGCCTGATACATAAACGATTTCTTCTGTACCATTTTCCAACTGAACGCGGATCGGTCCTGGTTGGAGCAAGGTTACCAGTGGCGCGTGTCCAGGTAAAATACCCAACTCACCACCTGCACCTTTAGCGATCAACATCGTAACTTGTCCAGAGTAAATTGACTCTTTCACACTTACGACATCACATTGCATCGTCGCCATGAGAACCTCCTAAATTAGAGTTGCTAATTAAAGTTTCTCAGCTTTAGCAATTACTTCGTCAATACCACCCACCATGTAGAACGCTTGTTCTGGGATGTGATCGTATTCACCAGCTAAAAGACCTTTAAAGCCACGAATCGTTTCTTTAAGTGGTACTAATTTACCAGGTGCACCCGTAAATACTTCAGCAACGTGGAATGGTTGAGAGAAGAAACGTTGGATTTTACGCGCACGGTAAACAACCAACTTATCTTCTTCTGCCAATTCATCCATACCCAAGATCGCGATGATGTCTTTAAGCTCTTTATAACGTTGCAATACGTTCTGTACAGAACGTGCAATTTCATAATGCTCAGCACCAACAACCAATGGATCTAGCTGACGTGAAGTTGAGTCAAGTGGATCGATCGCTGGATAAATACCAGAAGATGCGATGTCACGGCTCAATACAACAGTTGCATCTAAGTGAGCAAACGTCGTTGCAGGCGATGGGTCAGTCAAGTCATCCGCAGGTACGTATACCGCTTGGATCGATGTGATCGAACCAGACTTAGTCGACGTAATACGTTCTTGAAGTACACCCATTTCCTCTGCAAGTGTAGGCTGGTAACCTACTGCAGATGGCATACGGCCTAACAATGCTGATACTTCAGTACCTGCAAGTGTATAACGATAGATGTTGTCAACAAACAACAATACGTCACGGCCTTTACCGTTTTCATCTTTTTCATCACGGAAATATTCCGCCATAGTCAAACCAGTTAACGCTACGCGTAAACGGTTACCTGGTGGCTCGTTCATCTGACCGTAGACCATTGCTACTTTGTCAAGAACGTTAGAATCTTTCATTTCGTGATAGAAGTCGTTACCTTCACGGGTACGCTCACCAACACCAGCAAACACAGATAAACCTGAGTGAGCTTTCGCGATGTTGTTGATCAACTCCATCATGTTGACGGTTTTACCAACACCAGCACCACCGAACAGACCAACTTTACCACCTTTAGCAAACGGGCAAAGTAAGTCGATGACTTTAATACCAGTTTCTAAAAGATCAGTAGAAGCTGCTTGTTCAGCATATGAAGGTGCTTGACGGTGAATTGGCAAACGCGCTTCAGTCGCAACTGGACCTGCTTCATCAATTGGGCGACCCAAAACGTCCATGATACGGCCAAGTGTAGCCGGACCTACTGGAACAGAAATCGGTGCATTTGTGCTGGTTACGTTAAGGCCACGTTTAAGACCTTCTGTAGAACCCATTGCGATGGTACGAACAACACCATCGCCAAGCTGTTGCTGAACTTCTAATGTAGTTTCAGTACCGTCAACTTGGAGAGCGTCATAGATCTTAGGAACGCTATTGCGCTCAAACTCGACGTCGATTACCGCGCCGATGATCTGAATGATACGACCGCTACTCATTGCTGTCTCCTCAATTCAAACTTAATAATGTTAAACGGCAGCGGCACCGCCAACGATCTCGGAAATTTCCTGAGTAATCGCGGCTTGACGCAGCTTGTTGTAAATGAGTTGTAGGTCTTTAATCAATTGTCCTGCGTTGTCTGTCGCTGCTTTCATTGCGACCATACGAGCTGATTGCTCACATGCAACGTTTTCAATTACACCTTGATAAACCATCGACTCGATATAGCGAACCAACAAACCATTTAACAATTGTTCTGCTTCTGGTTCGTAGATATAGTCCCAACCATAAGTACGGTTGAGGTTATCGCTTTCTTCTGCTGGTGCTAAAGGAACAAGTTGTTCAACTTTAGGCTGCTGAGTCATTGCATTGACGAAGCCATTTGACACAAGGTAGATACGATCTAACTCGCCTTTGTCAAATGCATCAAGCATGACCTGTACTGAGCCTGTCAACTGTTCAAGACTTGGCGCATCGCCAAGCTGGGTCGTTGCACCAAGCACTTTACCGCCGTAATTCTTAAAAAACGAAACCGCTTTTTGACCAATCAAAGCAAATTCAACTTCAATTGACTGCTGTTGTTGTGCTTTGACATGCTGCACAACTTTCTTGAACAAGTTAATGTTCAAGCCACCTGCCAAACCACGATCTGAAGACACCACGATATAGCCAACACGCTTAACAGGGCGATCAACCATATAACGATGTTTGTATTCAGGGTTTGCTTGGACCAAGTGAGCAATTACACGGCGCATATTATCGGCATACGGACGGCCTTGGGCCATGCGCTCTTGCGCACGACGCATTTTAGAAGCAGCCACCATTTGCATCGCGCGAGTAATCTTTTGCGTGCTCTTGATACTGGCTACTTTGGCGCGAATTTCTTTTAAATTTGCCATACGCTTAACCTAGTAGTCGAAAGCTCTTTCGAGCCTTCGAAGGTTGATCCGTGAACCAAACTTAACTAAAGATAAACTTAGTAAGTTTGAGTCGCTTTGAAGCTCTCAATACCTGATTTGATTGCTGCTTCGATGTCTTTGTTGTAATCACCAGTTTCATCGATCTGTTGCATCAAAGGCGCATATTCAGAACGGAAGTAAGAAATTAGCGCAGCATCAAAGTCTACGATTTTCTTCACTTCTACGTCAGCCATGTAGCCTTCGTTAGATGCATAAACAGAAACAGCTTGGTCTGCAATTGAGTAAGGCGCATATTGTTTCTGCTTCATTAACTCAGTTACACGTTGACCATGCTCAAGTTGTTTACGCGTTGCTTCGTCAAGGTCAGAAGCAAACTGAGCAAACGCAGCCAATTCACGATATTGTGCAAGAGCGGTACGGATACCACCAGACAATTTCTTGATGATCTTGGTTTGAGCTGAACCACCAACACGCGATACCGAAATACCCGCGTTCACAGCAGGACGAATACCCGCGTTGAACAATGATGTTTCAAGGAAGATCTGACCGTCGGTAATCGAAATTACGTTGGTTGGTACGAATGCAGATACGTCACCCGCTTGAGTTTCAATGATTGGCAATGCAGTCAAAGAACCGGTTTGACCCGTTACTGCGCCATTCGTGAATTTCTCAACGTAGTCAGCTGAAACGCGCGAAGCACGCTCAAGAAGACGAGAGTGAAGATAGAATACGTCACCTGGATATGCTTCACGACCTGGTGGACGACGAAGAAGCAATGAGATTTGACGGTAAGCAACAGCTTGCTTAGACAAATCATCATAAATGATCAACGCATCTTCACCGCGGTCACGGAAGTATTCACCCATTGTACAGCCTGAGTACGGTGCCAAGTACTGCATAGCAGCAGGATCAGCAGCCGCAGCAGCGACAACAGTGGTGTACGCCATAGCGCCAGTTTCTTCAAGCTTACGCACTACGTTTGCGATGGTCGATTGTTTTTGACCAATTGCAACGTATACGCATTTAATGCCTGAATGTTTCTGAGCGATGATCGCATCGATCGCCATTGCTGTTTTACCAGTTTGACGGTCACCAATGATCAACTCACGCTGGCCACGACCTACAGGGATCATGGTATCAACTGATTTATAACCAGTTTGAACAGGTTCGTCGACCGATTGACGCCAAATTACGCCTGGTGCTACTTTTTCAACAGCATCAGTTAATTTCGCATCAATTGGGCCTTTACCATCAATTGGATTACCCAAAGCATCTACGACACGGCCAAGAAGTTCAGGACCAACTGGCACTTCAAGTACACGACCGGTACAACGAGCTTTTTGACCTTCTTGAAGGCTTAGGTAGTTACCTAAAACAACGGCACCCACTGAATCCTGTTCTAGGTTCAGTGCCATACCAAATAAGCCGCCGTCAAATTCGATCATTTCACCGTACATTGCGTCAGCAAGACCGTGAATGCGCACGATACCGTCAGATACCATGACGATGGTACCTTCGTTCTTCGCGGTCGCGCTGGTGTCCAGATCGCCTATACGCTGTTTAATGAGCGCACTGATCTCGGATGGATTCAGTTGTTGCATTGCGCTATTCCTCAATCTTTTTAAAGTTCAGTCTTCTTTTATGCATTATGCAAGAAGACGAGTCCGCATTTTTTCAAGCTTGTTCAGCGCAGAATCATCTATCACTTGATCGCCTGCACGAATAACAACACCTGCAATTAATGCAGGCTTCACTTCTACTGCGATCGTCACAGAGCTGTTATAACGCTTTTCGAGAGCAGTTTTTAACAGTTGTTCTTGTTCAGCAGACAATGGAAATGCCGATTCAATCACGACATCTACCACGTTGTTATTCTGTGATTTAAGCTCTTCGTATTCTTCTGCGATTTCTGGCAAAAGAATCAAACGATCATTATCAGCAAGAAGCGTCAAAAAATTTGACACTGCTTGTGATTGATCTTCACCTAAAATTTTAGCGAAAAGCTCAACTTGCTCCGAAGGAGTAAGTTCAGGACGATTCAAATAAGCGGAAAATGCTTCGTCTTGCACCGCTGCACTGAGCACTTGTAATGCTGTGGACCAGTTATCTGTCGCACCCTGCTCAGAAGCGTAAGCAAAAGCTGCTTTAGCGTACGGGCGTGCCAACGTCAAGAGTTCAGCCATACTTCCCTCGCTTAAAGTTTAGCAGCCAGCTGTTCAAGCATGGCAGCATGAGCTTGTTGATCAACTTGCTGGCTCAGAATTTTTTCTGCACCATCAACTGCCAAAGCAGCCACTTGTTGACGTAATTCTTCGCGAGCAGCATTGATTTCTTGATCAACAGTCTCTTTTGACTGTTGACGAATACGTTCACCTTCAGCAGTTGCTTGGGTGCGCGCTTCTTCAATCAATTGTGCTGCACGACGGTTCGCTTGTTCGATCAATTGAGCCGCTTGTGCTTTAGCAGCATCAAGCTCTTGCTTAACTTGCGCCTGAGCATCAGCGAGATCCGCCTTTGCTTTTTCAGCAGCATTTAAGCCATCAGCGATTTTGCGCTGACGCTCACTAATCGCATTGATTAGTGGTGGCCAAACGAATTTCATGCAGAATGCGACGAAAATCGCAAATGCAATCGCTTGACCAATCAATGTGAGGTTAATATTCATAGCAATTCCTCAAAATGGTGGATTTCGGAATTAAGATGATTAACCTACAAACGGATTAGCGAAGATGAAGAACAAGCCAATACCAACACCGATCATAGGCACAGCATCAAGAAGACCTGCGATTAAGAACATACGAGTTTGAAGTTGTGGAGCAAGTTCTGGTTGACGAGCAACAGCTTCTAAAAAGCGACCACCTAAAAGACCAAAACCAATCGCAGTACCTAAAGCACCGAAAGCGATCAAGATAGCAGATGCAATTGCAACTAGACCTAAAGTGAGTTCCATGAAAAATTCCTCAGAGGTTAGGTTATTACCAAATTAAACTAAAAATTGTACCTAGCTATCCCTATGATAACTAGGGATAAACCATTAATGCTTTTCGCTTGCCATGCTCAAGTATACGATGGTCAGCATCATGAAAATGAATGCCTGCAACGTGATGACGAGAATGTGGAAGATTGCCCAAGGCACGGACAATGCCCATTGAATCCAAAACGGTAAAAGTGCGATCAAGATGAAAATCAACTCACCCGCATACATGTTACCGAAAAGTCGTAGAGCCAATGAAATTGGTCGTGCAAGGAAAGTTACCAATTCCAGAATTAAGTTCACTGGAATCAACAACGCTTTTGCAACTGGGTTACTTGGGTTAAATGGGTTAAGTGCCAATTCACCAACAAATCCGCCAATGCCTTTCTCACGAATGCTGTAAAACAAAATCAGCACAAATACAGACAGCGACATACCTAGGGTAATGTTCGGATCAGTAGATGGTACAATTTTGAAATAAACATGGTGAGGGTCCATGCCAAACACGTGTGCACCAATAATTTGAGCCAACATCGGCACCCAATCCACAGGGATAAGGTCCATCAAGTTCATGAGGAAAATCCACACAAAAATGGTCAAAGCAAGAGGCGCAATCAGACGTGATTTACCATGGAAGGTATCGCGAACGCTGGAATCAACAAACTCGATAATCATTTCGATTGCAGATTGGAATTTTGATGGCACATCCGCTTTTGCAGCTTTTGCAGCACACCAGAAAACCAAACAGAAAATGATACCAAGGCCGATTGACCAACCCATCGAGTCCAAGTGAATAGCAGAAAACCCCATTTCTTGAGCTTCTTTTGCATTCTCAGCCAATTTCCAAGTTCCGTCCGGCATTTTGCCATAGGTCAAATTGGTCAAGTGATGCTTGATATACTCTGTCGAAGTAAGGGCATGTTCTTCAGCAGCCATAAATCACACCTGGTCAATGTCAATTACTAAAAAGAGTAGACGAATCTCGCAAGCTGCTTGATATCTCGTCACACTCAAAAAATTTTTCAACTTTTGATGTGCCTAAACTCGTTTTTGTAGACGTGACACCCAAAACGGAGCGACCCACGACATGGCTTGAACGAGAATAAAACCACAAAACAATGCCACCGGTGATAACGGTTTGACGTTGCTTAAAATTAAAATAAATCCAACGATCACGATTGCAAATTTTCCCAATATGCCTCGATACATATTGGAGAGAACCTGTCTAGATGCTCTAGCTCCAGCTGCACGGAATGACTGCCAACAAAAATATACGTGTGCAATCCAGCATACAAAAGCCCCCAAAGCAGCACTTAGTGCAGCAGTTGAGTCTTTCACTCCCCATGCAATCAAGCTAGAAACAGGGATCATTAATGCTTGTAAGAAGACCATTGCTTTCGCTAATCGTCGGTCAATCAAGCGACTAGGTCGGCTCATTGTTTATCCACTCACAGCATGAATGCTTGACAAGTTTCGCAGTTGATCGTTTTTAATCGCAGGCATTATAGAGCCCACCCCCTAAACATGCAATCATTTCCCGACCTAAGTCATGTTTTTTTCTAAGATTGCTTCGCGCTTCAAGAGTGGGAAGCGCTTCACAATAATGTGCTTATTTGCTTGCTTTTTGCACACATTTCACGGTTTGACTGGCCAGTTTCTGCCAAGCGACGACAAAGTCATTTTCGCCTGTCAGACTTTCGTCTACCGACTCAAAGACAATTGGGCTAAGTTTTTGATATTGGTTTTTGCTGGCATGTGCTTCGGCCATGAGGCACATTCTCTCACTTGGACGGTTGTCATTTAAGTATTTGATTTGACCTACCGTTGGTGCTACATGTGGATCATCCGTCAGTGCACCGGCAAATTTAAGATTCAGTGAGCGCTCTAGATATTGGTAGGCATCGTGATACGACCAGTAAGGTTTTGGTGCGGCAGTACTGTTGTACTTTTGCGCAGCCTGTAACATGTCTCGGGCAAATAAGCGTGCGTTATTCCAGTATTTGGTTTTGTTTTCTGGCATTTGCTGCGAGCGTAATGCCGCAATAAAGAAGCCAATACGTACCGCATTATTAGGATCGAGCCATACGTGCGTATCGATGGTATTGGCAATGGGTACCCCACGCGTGGTTCGTTGCGGGAGTGATGTGCCAATCTGGGAGTTAATGATGGAAACTGCTTTTGCGTTATTGTCGAGCAATTTAGCCAAAGGTGCTTCATGCGCCTTACCCAACCAGATCACCAAAGACGCATCTTGTATGGCTTTGCGGTGTGCAGGCGTCAACTGAACGTCATGCCCGGATTGATTGCTTAATAATAATTGTGGTTCTTCCACGCCTGCCGTAATTTTTTGGGCAATCAAATATAAAGGATGAGTAGATACCACCAAGGGACCTTGTGCCCAACTGGCAGCACTTAAAAGAGTCAAACAACAAATCAGCACAAAACGCAACATGAGCAAATTAAAACCTAGATCTGGAACTGTGTTATATTATAACAAAATTGCAAAAATTCCTAAGCCTAATCGTAACATCTATGAGTTCATGTTAATATTTGATAAAACTACGAGGTTGTCTTATGAGCTCCTGTTCCCACGAACATCACAATGCATTACATGGGGTCCATGACCATCACAATGTAGCTGCGCGTCTGGCTGAAGCAGAAAGCTTATGTGCCGCAGCGGGAGCACGCTTAACACCATTACGTAAAGAAGTTCTGGAACTGATCTTAAATGCATCGGGTCCGATGGGTGCCTACGACTTGCTTGCGAAAATTAAAAGCGACTCTGACCGCCCTGCTGCCCCCCCGACAGTTTACCGAACGTTGGATTTTTTACTTGAAAAAGGTCTGATTCATCGTTTGACGTCAATCAATGCCTATATTCCTTGTTGTCATCCACGTGAAGGGCATCAGGCTGCATTCCTGATTTGTACCGAATGTCATGTGGTAAAAGAAGCATCTTCTCAAGGCCTTACCAGCCAACTCAATCAGCTGGCCGCCTCTGATCAGTTCAGTGCGCAGCATACGATTATTGAAATTTCTGGAAAATGTCAGCAGTGCACCCAGCCGCGTTAACCTCTGAGCTTATTCGCTTAGATGGAATTTTTGTTCATCGCGATGACAGAGATATCCTTAAAAATATTGACTTTGCCTTGCATCAAAATGAAATTGTGACCTTGATTGGTCCCAACGGTGCAGGAAAGTCGACTTTAATTAAAGTATTACTGGGCATTACCAAGCCCACGCAAGGCAAAATCCGCACCGCCAAAAAACTCAAGATGGCCTATGTGCCACAAAAATTCAATCCTTCACATAGTTTACCGCTGCGGGTAAAAGATCTACTCGACCTAGAAAAGTGCAGTAAGTCGTTACGGGATGAAATTGTTCAAGATACGGGCATTGCCAAATTGCTTTTAGCCAAAGTACAGCAATTGTCTGGCGGTGAACGACAACGTGTGCTGTTAGCACGTGCGTTATTGCGTCAACCGGATATTTTAGTTCTGGATGAGCCAATGCAAGGCCTCGATATTCAGTCAGAGGCCGAGCTTTATGATTACGTACGTAGTCTTCCCGAGCGCTATGGCTGCGCTATTTTGATGGTGTCGCATGACTTACAGTGGGTCATGCAAGGTACACAGCGCGTGATCTGCCTCAACAAACATATTTGTTGTAGCGGCTTGCCTGAAAGTGTTCAGCAACATCCTGAATACTTGGCAATTTTTGGTGGTCAGCGCGTGCCCTATCAACATCATCACGATCATTGTGCCCATGGCGACCATGTGGAGCCTTGTGCACATCTTGATCATCCTCATATTCATCCCGAACCGGAAGCTTAATCCATGACCGAGTGGCTACAACTCCTCCTCCCCGCATGGACGATGGGCACTTTACTGGTATTTTTGACTGCACCGCTGGGCTGTCTGATGCTGTGGCGCAGAATGTCCTTTTTTGCAGATACCATGGCCCACGGTACGTTGCTCGGTGTTGCGGTGGCAGGTGCTCTGAGTTTACCGTTATGGTTTGGCGTCACCCTGTTGGCTTTGTTGCTGGTGGGTATTTTATGGGTCTTACATGATCCACGCTTACCCAACGATGCTTTACTGGCATTGTGTTCAGCGACGCTACTCTGCTCAGGATTATTGTTTATTCAGTATTTACCTAGCTTACGCCCTGAATTGCTCAGCTACTTATTTGGCGACCTGCTCACCATTAGCTGGGATGAGTTACCAATCTTTGTAATCGTGATTGGTTTTGCACTGTGCATTTTGTATCGGTACTGGCAAGCGCAAATCCAGATCGCGATTGATCCAGATATCGCCATTAGTGAAGGTGTAAATGCCAAATGGCAACGCTTGATTTTCATGTTGCTGTTGGCCTTATTTACAGTGCTTGCGCTACGTGCTGTGGGTTCTCTGCTGATGGGCGCTTTACTGGTTATTCCAGCCTTGACGGCACGTCTGGTGGCGCACTCCCCTAAACAAATGGTGATCTGGGCATTTGTGTTTGCTCAACTGGGTGTGAGTATTGGACTCTGGTCCAGCGCGGGCTTAAACATTGCCACAGGCTTAAGTATCGTAATTTGCATGTCGATGCTGTTTATCGCAATTTTTCTGGTTCAAAAAATTAAGGCGCGTCGTCAGCAACCTAAGTATTTATAAGTATTAGTTTAGTGTGTTTGATTGACCATGCTCAGCAAGAGCGCTGCACCACTAAACATCACCGCAAAGCTGCGATTCAGATATTTTTGCTGTCGCGGTGAGCGCAATAAGCGCAGTACCTTGGCAGCCAATCCGGTATATCCCGCCATTACAATCAAATCGATCAGCACCATGGTTAGGGCCATAATGCCGTACTGTGGTGCTTGCGGGCGCGCTAGATCAATAAATTGTGGCAATACCGCGAGTAAGAACACGATCGCTTTTGGATTACTGATATTGACAACAAAACCCTTGAGGATCAGACGCTGACGAGAAATTTCAAGTTGCTCGGAATGAATCTGAATCGATTGAACAGGCGCCGTCCATTGCAAATAGGCCAAATAGAGCAAATAACCGATTCCAAACCATTTCACCAATAAAAAAGCCCACGGTGTTGTGGTAAACAGCACGCCCACACCGGCTGCAACGATTCCAATTTGCACCAAAAGTGCTAACTGTAGGCCAAGTGCGTTCCAATAGCCACGACGAAAGCCATAATTCAAACCACTCGACATCGAGGCGATCGCACCTGCGCCGGGAGATAGACTAATCACCCAACACGCCAGCATATAGCCTATCCAAACTTGAAATGACATAACCTGAACATAAAGCAAAAATGGGATTATACCTGTTGTATGAATCCGATTCTAATCATCGATAAAAATATCGCTACCGCGTATTTAATATGCAGCAAAGATACGGCACAATAGAGAAATATTGAATTTAAATAATGCTTTAGGAGTCACTGGTGACTGTACAATCTGTCATTCTTCCCCTACCCTCAGATCATGCGCGTTTTATTGTTTTAAACTTAGGCAGCTTGTCGGTAGAAGGCTTAAAGAAACAATTACAGGCTTTATTGACAACCCGCGATCGATTGATCACACAACATCCCAATGCGCAGATCAAAACAGGCGTAGCATTTGGTGCAGCTTTGTGGAAACAGCTTTATACACAGACTCCTGAAGGGTTTAAGACACTTGAATCGATTCATGGTGCTTTTCATATGCCCGCAGTGCCCGCCGATGTCCTCATTCATATTGCCAGTACTCGAGCAGATATCTGTTTTGCTTTAAGTCAGGCTTTTTTTGAAGGCATACAGGATCAAGTAGAAGTTTTGGATGAACGTGTATGCTTTAGATACTTCGATGGTCGCGATATCACGGGCTTTATAGATGGCACTGAAAATCCACAGTTTCCAGACGATCGTGCAGAAACAGCATTACTGGATGATGAACATACAGTTTTTACAGATGGAAGTTTTGTTTTCGCACAGCGTTATGCGCATGACCTTGAAAAGTGGAAAAAACTCAAAGTTGATGCCCAAGAACAGGTGATGGGACGCACCAAACTGGAATCTATTGAACTTGATGACGATGTAAAACCAGATAATGCCCATGTTGCACGAACAGTGGTAGAAGATGAGGAAGGTGAAGAATTAGAAATTCTGCGCCATAGCCTGCCTTATGGCGATGGAAAAGGCGATCAAGGTTTATTTTTTATTGCCTATACCAAAGACCTGAGCAGAATTGATCAAATGCTAGAGCGTATGTTTGGAACCAGTGGCGATGGTATTCATGACCGACTGCTGCATTTTGTGACACCACTGGATGGTGCGTATTATTTTGCACCGAGTGAAGAGGTGTTGGAGGGTGTTTTAGAAGATAAATAGTTATCTTTCATCCAATCTGAATCATAGTCTTGAAAAAATTAAGAAAAATCTCATTTGTTTTAATTGAGGTTTTTCTTAATTTTAACAAGCTAATCAATTCTATATTTAAATATAACAAATCATATCTATTACTTAATACTTCTTTAAAAATACAATTCGCTCTTTTGTCATTTTTGTTTGGCATGCTAATGCCTCGAAATGACTTTCTCGTCCGTACTCTTCTTCATTTGCAACACATAAAGTTTCTTTCTTCTTAATCCAATTTCTTTGAGATGTTTTCAACTTAATTCTATCTTTTTCAGATAATTTTTCCATTTTTTTTGATAAATAAAATTTAAATCTTTATCGACTTTTTTAAACTCAATGAGAGAACAATTTAATATATCATTAAAAACCACACTATTAGGTTTACATGTAACAACATCTTGATCTGCATGGACACACGAAGACATCAAAACTGATAAAATCAAAATTTTTACTTTCTTATTCAAATTTAGCATATTATTAATCTTATAATTTTGATAATATTAAAAACTTAGAACCATCCAATTCAAGAAAATTATTTAATAAATAATTACAATTAATATAAATAAGATTCAAAAATAATTAAGAAAAAATATTTATTTTTTCAAAATCTCATATATATTTAAGCAAATATAATTACAGACAATTTATATTTTTTAAATTTATTTCATAATTATAAATTCTAGAAAATTCAGTAATCTTTTTACTCTTAAAGTTTAAGTAATCAACGCTATACAAAACATACCCTTGGGACATAAATACATACTTACCAGTATTTTTTCCATTAATCAATTCATTCATAGTATAATAAACCTCTGGCTTTTCTCCAATATCATCGCCATATTCTTTCTTTATAATTTCAGAAATTTTTATAGATTTCAAATAAGGATAGTATTTAACTTCACTAATATTTGGATAATTTTTAGAAACTAATAAAATTGAATTTTTTCCATTTGACAAACAAAAATAGTTATCTTTCGAGTTAGCATTAAAACTAAGCAAAAAAGCAAGTAAAAATAAATACTTAAATTTCATAAATTTTCAATCCTTAGTTTCGCAAATTCTTTTGCTCTATCTGCATTATACCCATATCTTTTTCTACTTTCTTTCTCATTTTTTTTATTTATTGTATAACCAAATGGAAACTTAACATCCTTAGATAACTCTAAGAATCTTTTATAGCCTTTTTTTGCTTCTTCATTATTTTTAATTTTTCCTTTCTTTTTACCTGAAGGATCATTCCACAACCCCCAACCAAAAGACTCACCAGGTCTATTCTTGTATATATAACTACTTTCAAAAGAGGCATATTCATCAAGTGTATCAATTATCTCACCACTTAATATAGAGCATTTTTTCACATTAAAGGCTGATATAGCTTTTTTATAATAATTAAATCTATCATCAAATCCATTATAACCACCATTGATCAAAGCTGTTGTTGCAATTAAATCATTTTTTATAGCAAAAATAGATAAATTACCTGATTTTGAATTATGCCAATACCAAACTGCAGAACCAACCGCATGTTGTCGTTCTTTAGCTACTCTAAATTTATTTTCTCCGGTGAAATTTTCATTTACTGCTAATCCATATGCCAAATAATTTTTCTTGAATGTAATTTGCATAAGACCACGCCCCTTATAACCGTCATATACATCCTTTTCTAATACACCTTTACCCAAACCCTCTTCTAGCATTGAATACCCTGCTGTTTCATGCAATGTATGAGCAATAAAATGGACTTTTTCTAAACAACTATTCATTCCCATTTTTTTGAACTGTTCATTTAAGTCATCTAAAAATGCTAAAGCAGTCTTATTTTTCGTTACAGCTTGGAATTCTTCATTAGTAATATCTCTATTACATGCGCATAAATTATTTTCTATTTTTTTTCTAATTTCTGGCTCATCCAGTTTTGTATTGCCCTTCGTTATATCAACATCTAAATGCAGCTCAAGAGACTTATTTTTCATTCGTCTGGCAAAATATGATATTGGTTTTAAGGGCTTTCCATCTGGTTTATACACTACAAATTCTAATTTTTGTCCGATCATACTTTGTAGTGGTAACTTTCCATTAGATATACTATAAAGCTGCTTCTTTCCACTTTCCAAAATCAACATTTCCAGATTTGTCTTTTCTACAATGTAGTCACTTCCATCTCGATCTAAAATTTTAATTGTAGTACTACTTTTAAAGTTAGCATAAGGTTCGTTTAACTTTATAATAATTGGTTGTATCGCTCCATTGCCTGAATTACCTGAAAACTTAAGTTGAAATTCATCCTTAGAAGTCAACACAAGAACTTCTATATCACGATGAGGAGAGGATAGAACTTCTACAATGCCATCGTCATTCGTATACTTATCAGGTGAATTTCCTTTGCCCTTTGGTCGCGACTGAACAGGAAAGTTTTTCATCACCTTTCCATTACTATCTGTGATCTTAAAGACTGTACTTACAATCCCCTTAGCGGGCTTAGGCTGATTGACTTGATTATATTCAGCAATTGTTTTAGGTAATTGAACCTTAACTGGATGAGTTGGTGATGAAAATGTAGAAGAATTGATGATCTTAAATACGGTAAAATCTTTTTGTTTCGGAGGCCTAGCCAAAATCTCAATCGTGCGATTTGGAGAAGCTTGAAATACAAACACCCCCTGATCATTGGTTTTCTGCACATTGACTTTTGATGAGCCTTTATATCTTGACTGGACTTCAAGATTAGCGAAATAACTCCCAGATTTATCATAAAATCTAGTTGTAATCGTAATTAGATTGCTCATGAATGAAGATCCCCTTCTTTATAAACATCATCAGATTCACTTTCATCGTTGAGGGCTTCTTCCAGTAGTTCATCTGTATTTTCTTGATCAGATATTTCCTGCTTTATATGAATATAATCTGAGTTAAATGCTAATGCTGTAAACTCTGTTTCCTCTGAAGTATAAAATCGCAGAGAACTTATATTATTATCAGTATCAAGCTGGTCTGCTTTTGTTTTTATGAGATTATTATTTTTGTTATCTAAAATAAAAATTTCTTTTGTTCCTTCAGATTTTATATTCCAATTGTAATTAACTTTATTGCTGTAGAGTGTCTTTGCAGTAGGTAAACTAACCTTAGGAGCAACAACATTAGCACCACTCTCAAACCTATGCTGTCCCGCTTTAGCTTCGAATAATCCACCTGTTTTAAATAAAATATTATTTCCTATTTCAATTTGAGAACTCCCCCCTGTTAATATAATTTTTTTTGGACTGTTAATATGAATAGTATCTTCAGTTGATGTGACTCGAAGTTCTTTTTTGGCTATTAAATCTATACCATCCGACTGAGCTTGTGCTTCAATTTTTTCCTTCGCAGCAATTATCTTGATACCTGCTTTTGCAGCGAATAAGCTCATTCTATTTTGTGCATGAGCAATAAGATTATTTTGAGTACTGAAATTGATGCTTTCTTCCGCATAATGACTTATTTGCCCGTCAGCACTCAAATAGATGTCTGCATTACTGCTTAAGGCAATACTATCTGGAGCACTTAGAATCATCAGTGCCTGTTTAAAAGCCGCGGCCTTACTCTGGTCTTTTTGTTCAATTTGTTCTACGAACTGTTTTAGCTTATCTAATCCTTCAAGTGGGTCAGTCTGCTGGTTGTTCGCCACTTCACTTAAAGCTTTAACATTATTCAAATTGCCATTCAACTGATGGCTAGCTTCTTTGGCACTCAGATGCTGACTCTGCGCTTGTTCCTGCGCATAAGTACTAATGAGCATACCCTTACCAGCACGAACCGCCCCATAATGATCAGTTCTCAGTTCAAAACCTTCTCCACGCCCCTGACTGGTTTCTTCGTTCTTTGGGTGGCTCAGATTTCCCAAATTCAATTGGCTGGTACCATGACTGCTTTGTAGTTGTGCACTAATCTGGCCCGTTGTGTCATCAAAACGTAGCTGATTAAATCCGCTTCCTGCAACTTCTTTGGAGCGAATTCCACTCAGGTTTCTTGTGGCAGGCAACTGGCCTTTTACATCAAATTTTGTAGGCGAGCGTTGTCCTTCATGGATACGCCCAATCACAAATGGCCGATCAACGTGACCATCAAAGAAATCGATGACCACCAATTCACCTACACGAGGTAAAAATCTGGCGCCATATTGCTCACCAGCCCATGGTGTGAGTACATCGACCCAAGCCGAATCTGTGTCATTTTCGTTCGAGCCGGCACCGGTATCATGTGTATGGTCTTCTGCTCGGGTGAATAAAAACCGAACCTTAATGCGCCCCCATTCATCCACGTGAATTTCTTCATTTTCCGATCCGACCACCCTTGCTCGCTGTGGATATACAGCGGGACGATGCACCAAAGGCTGATAATCGGGCACTAACTTGATTTGACGACGAATCAAGGACAACTGATTACCTTGACGTTCCTGATTTTGTAAAAAATTTAATGTTGAAGCTGGTTGAAGCCGTTCAACCTGCTGTTGCAGTGCTTTGGGCAAATTATTCTCATTGTAAAATTGCTTTTCATAAATCAAAAACTGTCGATCTGCGCGCTCATGCGTATCTATTTCGGGATGTCCCGTCAGCTCAAACCAGTATCCGACCTGCGCGTCACGTACGCTGCTATGTGCAGTAAAATATTTGGCCTGAAACTCTTGATAGGCGGTCATATTCTGATTTAGTTTTTCGATTTGCTGCGCACTAGAAATGGTTGCTTGATCGGCACCTGTTAAATCGGTTGTCCATGCAGGTTCGATCGACCAAGCCTGTTCTAGACTTAAACTTTCGTTACTGTGCTGTTCACTGTGCAGATGCGCACTTTGAATCGATCCGTTTCCTTCATCTTGAATCAAGGCATCGGCTTGCCAGCGTTGTAGATATGTCGCGGTAGATTGTAATTGGCGATGCGCAACAAGCTGTGTCATGCTGTCAAAATATTCGGTGGCATGGCTGCGATGAAAACGAATCACTCCACGCTCAAGGGCTAAAAATGGCTGATTGTGATCAATCAATCGTAGTTTTTGAGGCGCCATTTCTTGCAAAGCATGTGCAACCACAACATGTTTTTCATCCACCAACCAGTTTATCCCTTCACTTCGCCATAAACGCGTGAGAAATTCATAGTCAGTTTCATTCATTTGTATACTGAGCGGGCGAATATCGTAGTCTTGGCTCAGACCGCTCAAATCAAGCGTTAAACTTGCTGCAAACAAGCGACTTTTACTTTGCCATTCTTTAAACAGAATTTCGCTGATTTCGGGTACACTTTTATTGATAAATACACGGCTATTCCGCCGCTTATGCCAAAGTGCAGTCGGATCTTGCAAAGTCAGCGTATAAATGGTTAGTGCACCATCACTTTGCCCTTGCGTTGCACGGGTAATGATGCCGGATGTTCTGGCGAGTGCGCCGCTATCGGTCACTTGATCGACCGCCACCCGACATCCAATAAATTGTTTTAATGCGATGTGCGCATTGGTGGAAAGACAAGTCAGCTCAACACTTAAGCCATCATTTAGGGCATGTTTTCCCTCAATCCGCTGTAAAAAAACCTGCGCATTTAAGGCAGCATGACTAAATTGTACATGCACAGCACGTTTTAATGTCCCCAGCCCGAGCTGTTCTAACACCCCATTCATATTGCTTAACATGATCTAAATTCGTTTTTTAGTTTTATTGATATCAATTGCAAGCCATTCTAAAAAATACAGACCGTTTCGTCTATAGCTATTCTACGCTGCCCAATAAAAAAACCCCACATTCGACTTGGCAATGTGGGGTTGAGGCTTGATCTATATCCGGTTAGAACGGTACGCGTTTGTAAGTACGGTATTCAGGCTTCCAAAATTCTTTTTCGATATTGGCAAGCAAGACCTCATCGGGGATATTCAGTGCAACACCGTCTTCAATTGCCGCTTGAGCAACCTTAAATGCAATACGCTTCGATACTGCCTGAATCTCTGCAATTGCAGGCAAAAGATCGGCGTTTGGATCATTTAACAACGGCGAACAATCGGCCAAGGCATTGCTGGATGCCATCAGCATATTGTCAGTCACCCGTTTAGCCCCAGAAGCAATCACCCCCAGACCAATCCCTGGGAAGATATACGAGTTATTACACTGTGAAATATTGTAGAGCTTGCCTTGATAATTTACAGGTGCAAACGGACTGCCGGTTGCAATGAGGGCTTTGCCATCTGTCCACTGAATAATATCTGCTGGCACGGCTTCAACACGTGACGTCGGGTTCGATAAAGGCATCACGATTGGGCGTTCTGAATTTTCATTTAGTGCACGGATCACTTCTTCAGTGAAAAGTCCCGGCTGTCCCGAAACACCAATTAACACCGTCGGCTTAGCATTTTGAACCACATCGAGAAGTGATATCACCTCTTCCACATTACCCCAAGCCGAGACAGTGTCTGCTTTTTGTGCCAGCTTGCGCTGGAAGTCGAGTAAGTTGGGTTGGTTTTCTGTGATTAAACCAAAACGATCCACCATAAAGACACGTGCACGAGCCTCATCATCGCTTAGACCTTCAGCCACCATTTGTGCCACAATCTGCTCGGCAATACCACAGCCTGCAGACCCAGCGCCCAAAAAGGCAATTTTCTGATCTTTCAGCTCTTTACCTGCCGCACGACTGGCTGCAATCAGGCTGCCAACTGAAACCGCAGCAGTGCCTTGAATATCGTCGTTGAAGCAGCAGAATTTATCGCGGTACTTGGTCAACAATGGCATTGCATTTTTTTGTGCAAAATCTTCAAACTGAATTAAAGCATCGGGCCAACGACGGCGAATAGCAGTCAGAATCTGATCCACAAACTCATAGTATTCATCGCCACTGATACGTGGTTGACGCCAGCCCATATAAATTGGGTCGTTTAGCAATTGTTGATTGTTGGTTCCCACGTCAATGGTAATCGGCAACGTATAAGCAGGACTGATACCACCACATGCCGTATACAGCGACAGTTTACCAATCGGAATCCCCATACCGCCAATACCTTGGTCACCTAGACCCAAAATTCGTTCGCCGTCAGTGATCACAATCACCTTCACATTGCGTTTATTGACGTTTTGCAAAATATCGTCGATATGCTCACGGTCTGGATAAGAAATGAAGACACCACGATGACGACGGTAAATATCCGAAAACTCCTGACACGCCTCGCCCACGGTTGGCGTATAGATAATTGGCATCATTTCTTCCAGATGATCGTTGATCAAACGGTAAAAAAGTGTCTCGTTGGTGTCTTGAATATTTCGTAAATAAATATGCTTGTTGATCGCGTCGTTAAATGTTTCATATTGTTGATACGAGCGCTGGCTTTGTTCTTCGATAGTTTCGATCACATGAGGAACTAAACCGTGCAAATTAAAATGGCTACGCTCTTCCTGAGTAAAAGCCGATCCCTTATTGAGAAGTGGGAGTTCGAGGAGGGTATATCCTGCATAAGGAATATAGAGGGGGTGTTTATTCGTATTGGTTTCAGCTGTCATTGCCTATCTCGTGTTTAGGGACTATTGCCCTAAAGGTTACTCGTCTATTTATCTACTGCTATAGCTTAAGCGTTTTTTAGGCAAAACAGGTATTTCGAAAATTTATAATGATATCGTTTACATTCAGCGCTCAAATAAGATTTACTTCATAATCCAAACAAGACCCTCACCTAAATCAGTCAAAATTTGCTATATTGGGCGTTTTTCTGCGACACATTCCTTTTAGATCGATATGAATACCGCCATACAAGCCGCTTTGGATCATGCAGTGCAGTCTCTTCAACACGAAGGGATTCTTCCATCAGATTGGATCAATAACAGTATTTTGACGCGTACCAAAGACCGAAGTTACGGTGACTTTGCATCCAATATTGCAATGGTCGGCGCAAAGGCGGCAGAAATGAAACCTCGTGATCTTGCAGAAAAGATCATGGCGGCATTGCCAGAAGTGGCGGACATCAGTAAAGCCGAAATCGCAGGCCCAGGATTTATCAATTTCTTTTTAAATGCCGATCAACGCTTTGCTGTGCTGGATCAAATTCAAGCGCAAGGGTCGAAGTTTGGTCAGACTCAAGTCAATGCCGCAAAAAAAGTACAAGTCGAGTTTGTATCAGCAAACCCAACCTCAAGCCTGCATGTGGGCCACGGCCGTGGTGCAGCCTACGGCATGACTGTTGCCAATTTGCTTGAAGCAACAGGTGCCCAAGTTGATCGTGAATATTACGTCAACGATGCGGGCCGTCAGATGGACATTTTGGCGACATCGACCTACTTACGTTATTTAGAATTACTTGGTCAATCTCTGGTTTTCCCTAAAAACGCCTATCAAGGCGACTACGTTAAAGAAATCGCGCAAAGCATTATCGATCAAGACGGCGATGCTTACGTGCACCCTGTTGCAGCGGTGTACCATGATGTGCCTGAAGATGTTCAGTTCGCAGCAGAACTCGATGCAGAGGGCAATAAAGTCGTTGTTTCTGGCGACAAAGAAAAACATATTGATGGCTTAATTGCCAATGCACAGCGCCTGACAGGTGAAGGCTATCGCGTGTTTCATCAAGCGGCACTCAAAGCCATTTTAGATGACATTAAAGATGACCTTGAAGAGTTCGGTGTGACTTTTAATCAATGGTTTAGTGAAGCATCACTGAATCAAAAAATTGATGAAGCGTTACAAACACTCGATCAACGCGGCTTTTTATACGAAAAAGACGGCAACATCTGGTTTAAATCGACTGAATTTGGCGACGAGAAAGATCGTGTGGTCAAACGTCGTAACGGTCAAACCACCTACTTTGCTTCAGACATTGCTTATCACCTCGATAAATTACAACGTGGCTATACCGATATTGTCGATATCTGGGGTTCAGATCACCACGGCTATATCGCACGTGTGAAAGCTGCAATTGATGCCATGGGCTTTGATTCATCTAAACTGACCGTATTGCTGGTGCAGTTTGTGAGCTTATGGCGTGGCGGTGAAATGGTACAGATGTCATCACGTTCTGGACAATTTGTGACCTTGCGTGAACTGCGTGAAGAAGTCGGTAACGATGCCGCACGCTTTTACTATGTAATGCGCAAATCGGAACAACACATCGACTTCGATTTGGATTTGGCCGTATCGCAAAGCAAAGACAATGCCGTGTATTACATCCAGTATGCGCACGCCCGTATTTGCCGTATGTTGGAAAAAGCACACAGCAACCAGATCGCGTTTGACCGCACACGAGCTCGTCCATTGGCAGAGCGTTTAAACCTCGATGCCGAAACGGAAATTCTGGCCAAACTAGCTGCTTACCCAGACATTTTGGTACGTGCTGCAAATGCCTACGAACCGCATCAGATTGGCAACTATTTAAAAGAATTGGCAGCGCTGTTCCATGGCTGGTACAACGAGCACAAAGTCTTGAATGATGACGATCAAGCGCTTACACAAGCACGTTTATTGCTTTCAGTAAACGTACAGCAAGTTTTACGCAACGGCTTAGAATTGCTGGGTGTATCTGCACCAGAGAGCATGTAAGTTCGCTGGTTGAACGCGATCTGAGACGCTGTATTACAAAGAAGCCAAACAATAGTGTTTTGGTTGTTTTGGCTTCTATGTTATTGGTTATGTGGTAGAAATTATAAAGAGGATGTCCACGTGTTTGGAAAAACGCAACGCGGTGTATCTGAACGACCGAACAAGCCCAAGAAACCGTTAGTGCCTCGATGGTTAGGTATGGTGGTGGCGATCTTGGTGCTGATGTGCATTGCTGTCATGCTGATGCTGTGGAAGCCGTGGAAACCTGTTTCGACCAAAAATGAAGTTACTTCGACCCATTATCAAGAAGAAGACACCAATCACGATTATCGCTTCTATGATCTGTTGCCTCAACAGCAAATGACGCCGATTCCGGATCAGGCTGTTCCAGAGACCAAAGATCAAAATGCTGCGGTGATTGTAGAAGCACCGCGAGAAAGTGCGGTCAGTGCGCCAACTGCATCGGGTAGTACAGCAAATGTGACTGCGGCGCCTGCGCCACAGCCTGCCAGCTTTATTTTGCAGGTGCGTAGCTATGCAGATCCTGACAGTGCTGATGCTCGTCGTGCTGAAATTATTTTAAATGGACTGTCTGCGGATGTGGTCAAAACAGTCGAAAACGGAAAAACATGGTACCGTGTGATTTCAGGGCCATATGAAACACAAGAAGCAGCTTTAGGTGCTCAACAAACCTTGCAACACAGCGGCATCGACTCGATTGTCGTGAAACGCTAAGACTGAACATGCTTTACATCCAAAGAACGCTTTACGCGTTCTTTTTTTATCGCAATTTCACTTTCAAAGCTTAGGCCCGTTGATTGGATCGGATAAATGGCAATCCTTTGGGCTGGATAAACAGAATTAAATTACCAAGTAAAATCAGCATCACCCCGAATACTGCACTCCACGTCCACTGATAACCTTCAAAAAAAGTTGAAATGGTCAGTGCCACCAAGGGAAACAGCAAGGTGCTATATGCCGCAGGCCCTGCCCCGATCCGCCGGATCAGCATAAAATAAATTGAAAACCCCAGTACAGATCCAATCAGCGCAAGATACATCAAGGCAGACCAACCGACCACTGAACTCTCAGGTAAATATGATTGGCCGGTGAGCGCAATGATGACAGCCATCACGATGGCACCGTAGAGCATGGCATAGGTATTGGTGGTCAGGACATCACAGCCTTGTTTCTGATGACGCAAACTAATCATATTCCCCAAAGAAAAACCATAAGTCCCCAATACACACAGTAAAATTGCGCTCACGGTTTGCCAGTCGTTTTGCGTCGTTGCTAGGTCGTGCCAAAATAAAGCGATCATACCCAACAAACCACAGATAAACGCAGGCAGGAAATAGGCTGAAATTGGCTGACGGAAAAAGAAATAGCTATTGAGCGTGTTAAAAAGAACCGCCATAGAAAAAATAACGGATTCCAGACCGCTGCTGATGTAACGCACGGCGATGTAAAAGCAGATAAAATTTAAACTAAAAATACATAAGCCTTGTAACAAGCAGAACAGGTGATCATTGAGTTTCAGGCGAGTCAATCGTCTTGAAATCACGAGCGCCACCATCAAGAGTGCACCCGCAATAAAAAACCGCCAAAATACCGCAACAACCGGCGCAATTTCAGCACTTTGCAAGGTAATTGCGATCCATGTCGTTCCAAAAATCAGCACCACCAAGGCATATAACACCGCGTTCATTACAATCTCTTTTTATCCAGTGTGCTCAACAGTATCCGCAGTGCTCATTTTGAACGCTTTCGCATATTTGCGGCCACTTGCCTAATCTTGCGTTTTTTTACGAGACAACTTTTATCAAATGATGAAAAAAAGGATAAAATCATCGCATTATTATTTTTCATTCGCTACCGCATTTGGCATGAACTATCAAACCCTGTCGCAGTTGCAACAGCATAAAACCAAGTTACTCGATAGCCTGCAACTGGGCTCGGGCATGCAGTTGGCTGCTTGGCAAAACCAGCACGATCGGGTAAGTGTATGCAGTGATCACCATACCTTGAGTTTATATATCAAGGGCGGCTATGAAAGTTATAAAAAGACCCCACAGGGATGGCGTAATGGTGGTGGGCCAGATCGCTTTTGTTTAATGCCTGAGGGACAAGCCTCGACGTGGGACATTCGTGATCATCTGCGTTTTGTGCATCTGTACTATACCGATCAGCATTTAAAGCATGTCGCAGCACAAATTTGGGACAAAGAACCCGCGCACATCGAATTGGCAGAACAAAGTTTTGTCGAGGATGTCCAAATCAGTAGTGTTTATCGGCATTTTTTGCTTAATTGTGATTGGCAAGATCGTAGCAATCATTTACAGCTTAGCCACAGCGCCAGCTTACTGCTGATCTCTCTATTACAGCGTTATAGCAACGTAGAATGGCAATTACCACGAGTGAGCGGCGGGCTGGCGCCGTTTATGCTTCATCGGCTAAAAGCATGGATAGACGAGCATCTCGCAGAAGCCATGACCTTAGCAGACATGGCAGCACAGACCGAACTGAGCGAATATCACTTTGCCCACATGTTTAAGCAGTCGACAGGCATTTCACCGCATCAATATGTATTACAACAACGCTTGCAACGCGCGCATGACTTGGCGCTTCACTCAACCCAACCGCTTACCAACATTGCCCTGCAATGTGGTTTTAGTTCTGCCAGCCACTTTAGTACACGTTTCAAGCAGTACTATGGCTATCGCCCTTCCGAATTACGGCTTGGGCGAGCTACCCCTGATTAATAATCCCCTTTCTCTTTGGCACGCTGATAAGCCGGGCGTATTTCAATTCGCTTCAAAAATGCCCGAATATTTGGAAACTGCCCGGTCGTTCGGGTTAGCAACGCATTCAGCGGAAAGCTCATTTGAATATCGGCAAAGCTAAATTCCCCAGCAAAGTAATCGTGTTCAGATAAATACTGCTCGATAAAGGCAATATGATCTTTTAAGCGTGGGCCAATAAATCCGGCTTTAACGCCATCGGTAATTTTGTTGGCGACTGGTCGAATAAAAAATGGAACATTTTTACCCACATTATTCATCACCAGTTGAAACACCAGCAACGGCATCAGTGAACCTTCAGCATAGTGCATCCAATAAAGGTACTGAAATGCATCGTCATCTTGTTGTGGTTTAAAACGTTGTGTTGTATCAAATTTGGTTTGCAAGTACTCCAGAATCACAGCCGATTCTGCAATGGTACGTCCGGCATCTTCTAAAATAGGCGCTTTGCCGAGCGGATGTACGCGTTTGAGCTCAGGTGGTGCTGCAAGGCTTGGCAGTCGTTTATAAAGCTTGATCTGATATTGCTGCTGGAGCTCTTCAAGTGCCCATACAATACGAAATGAGCGTGATTTTTCTAGATGGTGAATCGTCAGCATGAGATTTTCTTTTAGTCCTTATGTGTCTGATCTGTACTCTCAGTTATAGCATTAAGCCCATGACAATGGCATGGACTTAACTGTAAAGTCATTTCATTGAAACATCATGATTGGATGATAATTCTCATCTCAACACTGCGCTGCAAGGTTTTAATCACTAATCTATTAACTGCACTTCGGGCAATACAATTTATTTGGATGCTCTCATCTGATCTGGAAAGGCAGGCGCTTCTAATCGCGGACCATCATAATCTGGAATTTCACCAAAACGTGAGTCGTGATTGCTCCATTGGTCACGGGCTTCACGTAATTCCTCGGTGGTACGTCCAACCAGATTCCACCACAATAAAATCGGTGTTTTAAATGGCTCTCCACCGATCAGTAACACCCGATGACCTTGTGGCAATTCAATCTCAATTTCGCTAGCACCAGATTCGAGGACCAGCAGATTGTCTTGAGTGAGTTCGTGGCCATTGATCCATGCATGACCATCCAATGCCAAAAAACCATATTCGAATGTTGGATTCAGTGAAATACGTGTTTTGGTGTCTGCCTGTGCAGTCATGTCGACGCCTACCAGAGGAGTATGCACAGCCACAGGTGACTGTTGCCCCAGAAACTCGCCCACCAGTACCGTAAACTTGATCTGATCTTGTTCTGTGTGCGGCAGATTCGGATAATGATCAAATTGTGGCGCCATATTGCGTTTTTCATCAGGCAAGGCAATCCATAGCTGAGCCGCATGCATTTTGGTCTCATGCTCTGGTGCTACCTCGGTATGCGAAATACCGTGCCCGGCTGTCATTAAATTAACCTGATACGGACGGATTAACTGCTTCGATCCCAGACTATCGGTGTGCATAATGGTGCCTTCGATCATCCAGGTAAAGGTTTGCAGGCCAATATGCGGGTGTGGCCCCACATCCAAGCCATCGCCTTGCGGAAAATGTACCGGCCCTGCATGATCCAAAAAGCACCATGCACCTATCATGCGTTTGTGACGGCTGGGTAAGGCACGTTTGATGACCGTGCCTTGACCGATTTCTGCACGACGAATGGGAAATTCCTGAATTGATTGAGGGGCGGATGATTCGCATTGTTGTGAATCAGAGATGTCCGTGTCATGGTTGGTGGTCATGGTTTTTTATCCTTTATGATCTTTAATCATATTTTTTCTTTTCATCGGTGCTGAAAAATGAGAAGTATCTTTGAGCATAGCCTGTCTGGTCCATCGGGTCTTTGGTGGTTAAGTAACTATTTGAGGGCTTGGCTTGAATCAAAAATATCGATTCTTTCAAGCCATTTTTAGCTCATCTCTTGACGTACTCTCGCCTCTCATTTTTCTATCAGTTTCTTCTTCTATCTCGACATAAAGCGCATAAAAATAAATTCATTCTTTGCTATTTTTCAATTAAATTGAAGAGCCAAAATTTTTAATTAGATTTTCTAATTGATCCACTCTGTACTTTTTTATTGAAGCGTCAAGCCTTATGACTCGTCGAAATGTGTTGGTTTTACTTTGGGTGCTTCTTGCTGCGTTGCTTACAGTAGGCATTTTATCGATTGCTGGAAATCCTTCCGATGGTATTCGCCTCGGCTTACTCTCACTTCCAGGAGCATGGCTGATTTATCGTGCGATATCACGCGCTTGGTTGGGTTGGAAAGTGGCAGTATCATCTTAAATTCACCACCGACTTAAAAGAAAAAAGAGCGCCAATTGGCGCTCTTTTTTTTAAACTTTAAGGGATTTCAACTTCACTACCACGAGCAAAGCGCTTGTCGTAAATTTGGCAAAATGCGATGCATTTTGAAAGCCCAACTGCCGCGAGCAAGCTCTTGTCGTAAATTTGGCAAAATGCGATGCATTTTGAAAGCCCAAATTTACTCCCATTCAATGGTTGCAGGGGGTTTAGACGACACGTCGTAAACAACACGTGAAACGTCTTTAATTTCATTCATGATACGCGTTGAGATTTTATCGACCAATTCATATGGCAGGTGTGCAAAACGCGCGGTCATGAAATCGACTGTTTCTACAGCACGTAACGCAATCACCCATGCATAACGACGACCGTCTCCGACCACGCCCACAGATTTTACAGGTTGGAACACAGCAAATGCTTGTGCTGTTTTGTCGTACCAACCGCTGGCACGTAATTCCTGCATAAAGATGTCATCGGCAAGGCGAAGAATATCGGCATATTCTTTTTTCACTTCACCCAAAATACGCACACCCAAACCAGGACCTGGGAATGGATGACGATAAATCATGCTATGTGGCAAGCCCAATGTGGTGCCCAGTTTACGCACTTCATCTTTAAACAAGTCGCGTAATGGCTCAACCAAATCAAACGCCAAGTCTTCTGGTAAACCGCCCACATTGTGGTGCGATTTAATCACATGCGCTTTACCTTGTTTGCTGGCTGCAGATTCAATCACATCAGGATAAATTGTGCCTTGCGCCAAGAATTTTACACCGTCAAGTTTACGTGCTTCTTCTGCAAACACTTCAATAAACTCGCGGCCAATAATTTTACGTTTTTTCTCTGGATCAACTTCACCAGCCAACGCAGTCAAGAAACGCTCTTCAGCATCGGCACGGATCACACGGATGCCCATGTTGTCTGCAAACATTTGCATAACTTGATCGCCTTCGTTTAAACGAAGTAAACCGTTGTCGACAAATACGCAGGTCAGTTGATCGCCAATTGCCTTGTGCAGCAATGCTGCCACCACAGATGAATCGACACCACCAGATAAACCGAGCAATACTTTTTCATCGCCAATTTGCTGACGCAGTTGCTCTACACGCAAATCGATAATGTGTTCCGGTGTCCAGAGGCCGCCACATCCACAAATTTTGTGAACAAAGTTAGACAGTAATTCTGCACCTTTAGCGGTATGTGTCACTTCTGGGTGGAACTGCACGCCATAAAAACGGCGAGTTTCATCAGACGCAGCCGCAAACGGACAGCTTGGTGTACTTGCAGTAGTCACGAAACCTTCTGGTAAACGACCGACTTTGTCGCCATGGCTCATCCAGACATGCAGCTGGTTCTCACGATCTTGTAAATTACCGATCAGTGGATCACGGTGCTGGATATCCACTTCGGCATAACCAAATTCATGCACAGTACCCGGTACTACTTGACCGCCCAGTTGCTCTGACATGGTTTGGAAACCATAACAAATTCCCAATACCGGTACACCAAGCTCAAAAACAACTTGAGGCGCACGTGGACTACCTTCCACATGTACACTTTCAGGTCCACCCGACAAGATAATGCCGTTCGGATTAAATGCACGAATGTCTTCTTCAGACATATCAAAAGCATACATTTCAGAATATACGCCGGCTTCACGTACACGACGCGCAATCAGCTGGCTGTATTGAGAACCGAAATCCAAAATTAAGATACGATCATCAGTAATGTGAGTATTGGTTGTCATGATTACACAACTATGCAAGGCAACGAGAGAAGCGCAGTATTCTAACATTTTTCACTGTACCGCGCACGCTCTTTCCTTCAACAATCACACTCGCTAAAAGAGTCGATGAAATACAAGGATTTACTTAATTAATGTGCGTGCGTATAACGCTCGATTTGAATCACCTCAATATCGGTCGGTTTATAGCGATGTGTATCGACTTCACCCACCACACGAACATGATCACCGACCTTCAAATCGGCCTGTCGCCATAGATCATCGTCAATCTCCACACCAATGCGACCGGTCGCATCTTGAAACTGATAATGATCGCCTTTGAGGTGCTGGGTAATCTGTCCAATCAGAGTAATGCCTGTTTCGTCTTTAAGCTGAGCGATTTGTTGCACATTCACTTTATTTTTAGCCGCTTCTTGAATAATCACATGATCATCCTTACCCGCAAAGGCCATCGATGAGGCCGCTAAACCGACCATAAGCGACAATAACGTCGTTGTTTTTTTCACAGATCATCTCCTTTTATTATTCAACTCGTTGTGATCTAAACAGAATTTCACGAGATTGTCGGGTAGAGATTTGTAAGAGGCAAATCAAGTCGCTTGATCAATGTTACTTTTCAATTGCGGTATCGATACTAAACTTGCCTGCGCCATGTAGCATCAAGAAAAATAGCCCACCTGCCATCGCAAAGTTTTTCATAAAGTTAATGGCTTGTGCACTATCGGCGCCTTCATGAAAAATAAATGCCGTGATGATGCTAAAAATTCCTAGACCAAACGCTGCAAAGCGGGCCTGAAATCCAAACAGCAACGCCAGACCACCACCAAGCTCTACCAGAATCGTTAGAGGTAATAATGCTCCCGGCACTCCCATAGACTCCATATAGCCTACTGTTGCAGTATAAGCAGTCAGTTTGCCCCAACCCGCTACGATAAAAATATAAGCCATCAATACGCGGGCCACCAAGCTGACCACACCATTTACACCGTGATGAGCGACTGCATTTTTAACGATAACATTTGGATTAAGCATCAGATATACCTCATTATTTGAACATGTTTTGGAATACTGAGATTCTAAGTAGAATTATTTTTGCAATAAACATTATTAAAAATACAAATTGTTCTATTTTGAGAACAATAAATCTCTTTCAGATTGTTACTTTATCGTACTGACTTTCCGGTACAGCACTGTTAGGATTTGGATACAATTTTGCACTTTGATGCCCCATGGAACTCTTCGATTTTATTTTACATGTTGATGACCACCTCCTTGAATTCATTCGAAATTATGGAGTCTGGATCTATGCCATCTTGTTTCTGATTATTTTTGTAGAAACTGGTTTGGTGGTCATGCCTTTTTTACCAGGTGACAGTTTATTGTTTGCAGCCGGTGCGCTGGCTGCCTCAACCGGTGCCATGGATCCTTGGCTACTGGGTTTGCTGTTATTTATTGCAGCGGTGCTGGGTGATACGTTGAATTATCACATCGGACGCTTTATCGGACCGCGTGTGTTTGAAATGAACTCTCGTTTTATCAACAAGTCACATTTGGTCAAAACCCATGCTTTTTTTGAGCGTCATGGCGGTAAAACCATTATTTTTGCACGCTTTATTCCGTTTGCTCGTACCTTTGCGCCGTTTGTAGCAGGCGCAGGCAGTATGAATTACAAATTTTTCCTAAGTTATAACGTCGTGGGTGCCTTTTTATGGATTGGCTCGTTTATTACGCTTGGGTATTTGTTTGGCAATATGCCTGTGGTCAAAGACAATTTCACGCATTTGATTTTTGGCATTATTATTTTAAGTATTTTGCCTGGCGTGATCGGGTTTGTACGCCAAAAATATCTAAATAGACGCCAAACCTTGCAAAAATAAACGCTTAAAAGAATCTAAAAATCACCGGAAGCATACAGACCACCAACAGCAAGGCAGAACCTTTATACAAATGTTCTGCCCGCACACCACGAACATTTCCTGCCAGCAAAGCACGCCCAAAACACATCCAAAAGAACGCAACAGGCAACAAAATCAGGCTAAACAATATAAAGACATGTACGGTATTGTAGAGCGACTCCCAAGTTTCGGGCGGGAAAATACCCGCAGCAAACAGCAAAGCTTTCGGATTTTTTAAACTGGCAAAAAAGATCTGACGTGGTTTAATCGAGATGTGTTGCTGACTATGACGCTCAAGATGTGAACTTTTCCATAAATTAAATGCCAGCCAAATGACATACATGGCACTAATGGTATGTAAAATCGGAATCAAAGCAGGCCAGATGGGTTCACCCAAGTGAATAAAAATGGCCCAGAGGCTAATGCCATAAATGTATCCCAGCCACTCTGCTGGCACCGCATAAGCTGTTTTTACAATACCTTGCTGGTGGGCAGCACTGGCCAGCAGGGCGTTGGTTGGCCCTGGAATCAGCAGTACCGCGATCATCGCGATGACAAAAAACCAACTCTCAATCATGCAGTATCCATAATGATGAAGAAGCAGCACACCTTATAGGAAAGTCATTTCATCTGACAAGTTTTATACACTGACCGCACAGGAAAATCGACACAAAAACAGCAGTACTATTTTATAAGATTTTAATTTTTATAAACAATTTTAATAATATTTTGAAAAAATTAATTTTCGGTTTTACACCAAACTTGTGCGTAAAACCGAAGGCTTACGATAAAATCCTTATCGTTTGCCGGTCATAATCGGGCAATTTTTAAACTGTGCAGCTTGAGCAATCGCCTGCTGCTGGCCCAAAACACGAGATAATTCCGTGTTTTTGGTTTCAGATGACTGACCAAGATTAACCGAAACCGACGGTCCAAAGCCCCAACCGCCACGTCCCCAACCACCACCGAGCCCTAAGCCAACACCGACACCTGTACGTTTGGGTGTTTGTACGCCGCTGTTAATATACGTCTGAATCCGATTGTATTCACTTTGCAATTGCGAGCAATTAAGTGATTGATACTGCGTAGGTGAAACGTAGGTGGGTTTTACAGTGGTTGCACATGCACCGAGCAGTAAACTAGCGGCCACTAAAGGCACAACATTTAAACCTTTCATATATGATTCCCTTTAAAGCGATTCGATTTCCCTGAACAACGCTTGATAGGCCAAGGTCAGTTTATGTTCAGGTGCCAAATGAACCAACGGCAAATTCTTTAGATGTGATTCCTTCATCAATACTGAAGGCGGCAACATATGATTGAGTACAGGTAAGCCTTCATCTTTCAATTGTTGCACCACTTCGCGTGGAAGTTTGGCTTGTGCCTGAAACTGATTGACCACAATTCCTTCAATTTCGAGACGATCATTATGATCATCTTGGGTTTCGATCACATTTTCAATCAATGTTTGTAACGCACGTTTGGAAAACACATCACAATCAAAAGGGATCAGGACACGATCGGCCGCGATTAATGCCGATAAAGTAAAGAAATTGAATGCGGGCGGCGTATCAATATAAATCCGGTCATATTGACCAGCAAGTGAGGTAATCGCATCACGCAATTTATAAATTTTATGCTTGGACTCGAGCGCATGTTCAAGACTACCCAGTTTTGGGCTAGCCGGAAGCACATCTAATTGAGGAAACGCGGTAGGATGAATAAAACTGTCGAGCCCTTTGGCACGCGATTTCAAAAGTGAGCCGATGGCATTGCCAATCAAGCCCTTGGGCTGATTTCCACCGAGTACATCATCGTAGAAATTTTCAATATTGGGCTCAAGTACGGGTTTGTCTGCCGCATAGGTGGCCGCTTCACCCAGCAAATACTGGGTGGAGTTGGCCTGTGGGTCAAGATCGATTACTAAGGTTTTAAAATGCTTGGCACTGATTGCGGCCAGATTTACCGTAATACTGGATTTTCCAACCCCACCTTTTTGATTGAATACCACTCTTGTCAGCATACTTCCCCCGCTTCGTGTTTATTTTTCTTTCGTACACAGTTTAACCCAGCATACGAAATAAAAGGAAAAGTATGTCAAACAATTAGTTAAAAACTGGTTTGATGATCACCAGACTCATGATTGCCACAAATGCAATCGCCCCCAAGAATAGTCCGGCACGACGTTGGACCAGTAAAATTTGATTATCCTTTTTAAAGGCTTTCATGAGCGATGACAACAGTACCAAAAACAGAACCATCTTGGCATAAAACCAAGGCTGAACCTGAAAATGCTTCATAAACAGCAATACAACACCCGTTATCAGCACAATGCTATAACTTAAATGTTGCAAGGCTGTGAGCGGCACACGGGCAATTGGATTGGGCTGCTGATTTTGCGTACCGATAAATAAGGTGAAAGCACGAGCGACAAAGACGACCAGCGCGACGGTCACCGCAGTCATATGAATTATTTTAGTGATGAGATGCGCATCCATATTTTATCACCTCAACGTTTCGGTGCATGTGCGCAATCTGGGCTATCAGGTGCCTGCCCTTGCCACTCTTGAGGAACATAAGCATGAATGGCCAAAGCATGAATACGTACCGGGCTCATTAAATCGGCAGCTAGCGCATAAACTTTCTGGTGACGCTGTACCAAACGTAATCCTTCAAATATCGGACTGACCACCACAACTTTAAAATGGCTTTCTTTTCCCGGAAAATATCCTCCATGACCGGCCGACTCATTGATGACCTCAAGATGAATAGGATTCAGTGACATCAATCGCTCTGTTAATTGCTGTTCAAGGCTCATGCGTTTTCCTTTTATAGATTCAACTTCTAGGCAGTATATCGTGTTCTCTCTGTTTTCATTGATCATTTATTGAATACCTGCCCAAGAAATCACATTCATTTTTGATCACCTCTTAGCCAATACGGGACGTTTTAAGCCTATACTGCCTTTATTTTATTCAATCAGTCGATTTATTTGTATAAAGGTGTTGACCCTTGTTTTTCTTAATGTATTATAGGCGGCACGCGGGAATAGCTCAGTTGGTAGAGCACAACCTTGCCAAGGTTGGGGTCGCGAGTTCGAGTCTCGTTTCCCGCTCCAGATATTTTTTGTGAAAGTTTTTGATTAAAACTGCTCATTTTGCGGGAATAGCTCAGTTGGTAGAGCACAACCTTGCCAAGGTTGGGGTCGCGAGTTCGAGTCTCGTTTCCCGCTCCAGATTCTAAAAAGCCCTCATCGAAAGATGGGGGCTTTTTTATGTTGTTTATCGATATATAGTGGTGTGAATATAAAACAGACTCAAATCTAGAAAACGTTTAAAATTAATTACTCGATGACTGTTTTAAAATAAAGAAGGGCCTAACAATATGACTAAAGTTAGGACCCTGAAGAATCAAATGTGAGGGTATTACTTCACAACAACAGAAATACCACCTGTGTTCACTGCACCCACTGCTGAAGTACTAGGGTCTGTTGAGAATTACCTAAAGTTAATTAAACTCGCACACAACTGGATCATGGCTTTAAAACTCGTATCTGTTTTACAACTACGCATCGCTATACGTTTAAATTCTTTTAACTTACAGAAATAATTTTCAATGAGATGACGCCATTTATACATACAGGTATCAAACTCTCTTGCTACTTTACGATTAGATTTTGGTGGAATAACCACTTTCACTTTCCGCTCGTCAAGTTCTTGGATGAGCCAATCTGCATCAAAAGCTTTATCTGCTAGTAATGCTTGAAAATCAATATCTTCAATTAAAGGTCGAGTTTCTGCTAAATCATGATATTGACCAGGCATCAATCGAAACTTAATGAGGTTGCCTAGACTATCTACTAGGGCAAGAATTTTACATGTCATTCCACCTCGTGATTTACCTATAGACTGATTTAATGTCCCCCTTTTGCACCTTGACCATGTCGATGAACTTTAACGATTGTTCCATCAATCATGGCATATTCCAAATCAACATCTTCATTTATAGCTGCAAAAATAGTTTCAAATACGCCTGCTTTAACCCAGTCTCGATATCTTTTAAAGACCGTATTCCATTTACCAAAATGAGGGGGTAAATCACGCCATGGACTACCTGTGCGAGCAATCCATAGTACAGCTTCTAAAAATAATCGATTATCTTTACCACTACGACCTCGGTCAGTGGCTTTACCTAGACAAAGTGGTTCCATTTTTGCCCATTGGGCATCAGTAAGTATGTATCTTTCCATGCCATTATTATAAATGAACCAGTAAAGTTTGTTAATTCTCAACAAGCCCTAATACCATTGATCCGGTTCACTAAGCCCACGGTATTGACCGATGCATCAATTGAACCTGAGTTGTAGGCAATGTTTGCCGCACTGTAATTGCTGAGCGTTTCATCAAGTGAGTTTTCAAAGTTTGATCCATAAGCAGAGTTAAATGCGGTACTGGTTGTACGATCTGCATATCGTGCTAATGCGTTAATAATACTTGTTGCACCTGTATCAATGCTGACATGCATAGGTGATGCATTCGCCATAGCTGCGGTTGAAAGGAAGGCTGCGGTTAGGGCAATTTTTGTGATAGTCGTTTTCATAGTTGTATTCCTTTTTTGTTTTGAAGTACTCCTCGCTGAGTACTTCTTTTTTATAATGGTAGCGAGCCCATTTACTGCAAATTCTTTAGTCGCGCTGACTGCTCGACCAGTAGTTGTCTTCAAACCCAGGTACCGCATCGGTCAAGCGTTTTTCTTGTTCAGCATCGATGTTTTCTGGAACCACTTTCGCCGGTGGCGTGACCGCTGGTTTCATACTGATGTACTTGATCAGATCTTTCTTATTCAGTTCAGAATTGCCATCTGGGTTACTAGGGTCTGTTGACATTTAGGGTTCATAATTTAACCTACAATGGGAGCCATAAAAATATACAAGCTAATGCAACAGAACTTTCATAGTTCCGTTTTAACTTGTCGTATCGAGTGGCTATCCCTCTAAATTGCTTTAACCTACAAAACATATTTTCTACTAAATGCCTGATTTTATATAAATACCAATCCATATGGTCATTGTTTGATTGGCTATTGGATTTTTTAGGTATATTTGCTTTTGTTCCTGTTGCTCTAATCTGCTCTCTTAATGGCTCTGAATCGTAGCCTTTATCTGCACATACAATCTCTGCCTCATTTAAATCGAGTTTTGAAATTAAATCAGGTGCAACCTTAACATCATGTGTGGTTCCATCAGTAATGATGAAATCAATAGGATTCCCATTTGAATCTACTACCAAATGTATTTTGGAGGAGTTTCCTCCAGCACTTTTAGAGATTGCCTGATCAGCTATACCCGCTGAATGTTGATGAGCGCGAATATGAGAACCATCGATGAACAGCCATTCCATATCTGTATTCAGCGATAATAATTTAAATATAGTGAGTAACTTACCACTCCTCGACCAACGATTAAAACGTTTGAAAATCGAGTTGGGTTGTCCAAAGCAAGTGGGGATATCACGCCAAGGGCACCCAGTTCTTATCCTATAAAGAATCGCTTCAATAAAATTTCTTAAATTTGAGTTGAGATGAATGGATAAATTACGCAAAATAGCTTTCAACTTTTGCCAGTGTTGATCTGTTAACATGGTACGAGGCATAGCGAATAGTAGAATTGGGTTTGGCGATTTAATTTTACTACTTCGCTATTTTTTAATCTAAAAGTGTCAACACACCCTAATCAAGTTCGATTCTTTTTCCTTTATCGGCTGTATATCTTTACTCGGTACATTGGCCGGTTTATTTTTTTCAGTCGAAGGATTTGTTTTGGTTAGTGACGATTCTGTCACGCCGCCGGCCACTGGTGCTTTTTGCTGCTGTGTCTCTTTATATTTGTAGAGTGCCACTGAGCTTGGTGTCAGATTTAAACGTCCAAATTCGGGTGGAATCGTATTGCGACAAGTTTCAAAATTGTTGGGCGGCACGACCTGACTGAGCAGCTCAAAAGTGGCCAGATTGAGCATTTGGCGTAGTGCAAAATTGGTTGCTTCACGCTCACCTTTACCAATTTGAATATTTAAAAGTGTTCGTCCTGCAAACCGACCCGCGCTGATACCATAATCTTGCGCGACGATTTGTTTTTGCAAAGATACATTCCCCACCACCCGACTGGTGCGCGCATCGGTTAAGGACAAATCAAGACCTACAATAATTCGGGTTTGACTGTAGTTTGGCCCTACCCCACCAATTTGCACATCAAAGCCACCGCCTGGAATAAAGTCCAAACTATTAATACTGCCTGTCACGTAGTAATTAGAGGCCTGAATCATACGTGGGTCACGAATCCCCCATTTGGCTTCACTTTCGATAATGCGTGGGTCACGTCGGTTGAGTAAACTCACACCAGCACGAAATAAGGCCGACTGCACCATATCCCCTGCACCTTGAGTGACCAATTTACCCGTACCACCATCAGTCACTACATCTTTACCGGTCTGATCTAAGATGGCACCGACAGAGAAATTCACATCATTGCGTATCTGGCCTTTCAAACACGACAGCGCTATGTCAAAAGGAGTAAATATGTCTGTGATTGCTGGTCCTTGAACGAGACTTACCGGTTCTTTATTCGAAACAGCTAAGCCAGTACAACCGCTCAGGAAAGCGCTGAAAAATATCGTGGTACCCACCGAAGATATTTTTATTTTATTTAAATTAAAATTCAGCATAGTAGTACGTCCGAGTGAGTGCTTAAATTAGGGCAATTCTGATTTTGTTGTTGTGTACTCGAATTGATTGACCCTTCATTAAATGCGGAGGTGGAAAGTTTTATACCGCTGTTATTTGAACCATTAATTGTGAGTGAGTTCGTCGATGTGTCGAGTGCTCCAATCGACGTTGAACTGGTGTTGTTTTGCGTTTCAATATTATTGGTGGTATTTAAGGTTGTTTTTCCCAAGCCAGAATAATAATCAGAATCCATAAGCTCAATTAAATTGGCTTGATAAAGGTTTTCACTAGATCGTGTGCTTGATGCCTTCCAGCGGTAGCTCCAATCATCGGTAGCATGCGCATTTCCAAAAACACATAAACACGTTAAAGCGATATTGATGGCTGATATTTTCATAATCTTTACCGTCCTTTTTTATCTAGATCTTTTTCTAATTAGCTTCCTTCCACAGTTAATAATTCTAGAAAATAATTTTTGCAAATACAAAACAAATAAAATAAAGCAACCTAAAAACACAATTTACCTTCAATCTATTTAAAGCATATATTATTGTTTTAAATAATATTAATATATTTTAAAAACAGTGTAACAAATTATTTTACTGGTTTTAAAAAAATAAAATATTCGATACAAGTTAATTAATTAAAAACACTTTAAAATAAATATAAGAAATATTTTAAAAAGAAATAAATAAAATATTAAATTAAGATTTAACAATTAAGTTATTGTTTTATATATTATTAATTAAATTAAAATATATTTTTATAGATTGAATTTAGTTTATTATTAACGTTAATAATAAAAGTATTTATATTCCAAATTAATATAGTTCTTATTTTAAACACATTAACTTATCTGTAAAATAAAATAAATTTGCAAATTCTTAGGAAAAACTTAAGATATTTAAAAATTTTTACTCTTATAAAAATATCAGTTTAACAGAATATAATTACACTCAAATAGAAATCATTTACAATTGAAATTAATTTTATTTAACATTCTGTTATTTAATCGATTTAAATTTATTTTAATGAAAAATTAACCTATTTTAAATTTTATATTTCTACTTTAATTTTGATTTATTTAATAAACATATTGATACGATATACCATAACAATTATAGTTTGATTCTTATTGAATTATCGCAATCATTTAAAGAATGAAAAGATATTGATATTAAGCATCATTAAATTTATAAAAATAGTTAGGATATATCTTTATATTCAGTTTATTTCGTATCTCCATCTATTGAAAAATAAATAACCGAATCTCGTTGTTAATGTCTTCTTGGTTTACAATCGTTTAAGAATAATTTTTTACCGATTGATCAAGAAGTTACGGTCTAAAATCCGTTCAAATAATCATGATCTCAATTCAGACGATTTGTATTCATGGCGCGTATCTCTTATCTAAGACTCTTACATGTAGCCAGTACCGTCGAGTTCTCTCATCAAACTGATACGATCTTGATTCGTATGTAAACGTAAAATATTCCTGCAAAAAGGCACCAGTATGCTGGTGCCATAATTTTACTTTTAACGCAAAATTTTCATTGATTTGAGTTTATTTAGATACAAACAAGCCCTGCATTTATTTCATTTTTTTTAGCTTACCATTGAAGAGCATATGCTCCTCAATGGATTATTTTTTTTAATTTTGCATCAAGCGTTTCACGCGAGGCTTATACATAAACTGATAAGTAAAACCCAAAATAATCAACCACAGCGGACTCACGTACAGCGCTTTAAGGGTATCGGGCTCTAATGCCAGAATCACCAACGTAAACATCAAAAAGCCCAAAACCACATACGACATCCAAATACCGCCTGGCATTTTAAACGTCGATTGGGCATGCAACTCAGGGCGCAGCTTACGATAACGCAAGTAGCACACCATGATCATGCCCCATACGCTAATAAACAAGATCACACAGAGTGAACTGGCCAGCGTAAAGGCCTCCATGGTATTGGGTACAAAATATTGCAACGCGGCACCCGCCATAATAAACAGACAGGAAAACAGTAAACCATTGGCCGGTACTGCACGGCGCGACAACTGTGCAAATGCCTTAGGCGCTTGCCCATCGCGTGATAAACCAAACAACATACGGCTGGTCGAAAACACACCGCTGTTCATAGAAGACATCACCGAAGACAACACCACCAGATTCATAATAATGGCAGAAGTCGGAATACCTGCGTACAAAAACAATTCTACAAATGGGCTTTTGTTGGCGCTGATCTGATTCCACGGCGTCACCGACATCACCACAAACAGTGCCAGCACATAAAATAAAATAATGCGGATTGGAATGGCATTGATGGCTTTGGGAAAATTTTTTTCAGGGTCTTTGGTTTCTGCGGCAGTTGTGCCGACCAGCTCGACCCCAACAAAAGCAAACACTGCAATTTGAAAGCCAGCCAAGAAGCCTTCAACGCCTTTAGGAAACATCCCCCCTGCGGACCAGACATTACTGATTGATGCTACAGCGCCGTCTGGAGACTGAAAATGACTAAACACCATGTAGCCACCGACGCCGATCAATCCAACAATCGCCAGAATCTTGATCAGGGCAAACCAGAATTCGATTTCACCAAACAGGCGCACGGTTAACAGATTCAGCCCGAGCACCAAAAACACACATGCTGCGCTAATGAGTGCCTGCCCCATTGGCGTAAAGGTGGTCCCATCGGGTAGCCAGAAACTTAAATAGTTGATAATGGCAGCCAGATCGGCCATTCCGACCAGTACCCATCCCAACCAGTAGGTCCAGCCCAGATAATAGCCAGCGCCCGGACCGAGTAGATCATGTGCCATATCGACAAAAGACTTATAATGCAGATTCGCCAGTAACAATTCGCCCATGGCGCGCATTAAAAAAAAGAACATGACGCCAATGATCATGTAAATATATAAAATAGAAGGCCCTGCCAGCGAGATCGTTTTCCCTGATCCCATAAAGAGGCCTGTTCCAATGGCACCGCCAATCGCAATCAATTGTAAATGACGATTCGACAGTTTGCGCTGAAGCTCATGGGGTACATGCTCAGCGTCACTATGACGTCCTGTAGTCATAAGGTCACATCCTTTTTGAATTTCCTCTTTTAAACCCAGCCATTTTTCCTTTTGTTTGGGATCGCCTCACAAAAATATTGAAAACAGCGGGATCTAACGCTCCTTGTGCCCGTCATTCACTTCAATATAAAAGGAAATACGGGTCTTAAATTGTCAACGCCAGCACACGAATGCACTGGCGAATATAAAATTAGGCTTGTGCCGCAATCACGGCAATTTCGATGAGCCAGTCTGGATTGACCAGATCGGCCTGAATGGTGGCCCGTGCGGGGGTGGCCAGTCCATCGAGCCATTCGGTCCAGATTGTATTCACCTGTTGAAAATCATCAAGATGCTTCAAAAACAGTTGCGCAGAAAGCAGACGGGATTTGTCGGTATGGGCTGCGGCCAACAAAGCATCGATGGTTGCCAGAATTTCTCGGGTTTGCCCTTCAATCCCTTGATCGGTCTGCTTCGGAACCTGACCAGAGAGATACACTACGCCATTAAAAATGGTGACAGCACTCATTACCGCGGTGGTATTGATGCGTTGAATATCGGTGTTCGACATGCCTATATCCTTATGTTTGAATAATAAATGGAACGCGTGCCGTAACAGCACACATGAGTTCATAACCTACGGTGCCCGAAGCCACTGCCACCTCATCGATGGATAAAGTTGCACCAGTTTTAGACCTGCCCCACAGCACTACCTCACTTCCGACAGTAGCCTGTGGTACAGGCGTCAAATCGACTGCCAGCATGTCCATACTAACGCGACCAACGGTACGGGTACGCATGCCATCTACCAGAATAGGCGTACCTGTTGGCGATATACGTTGATAACCATCGGCATAACCACAAGCCACAATACCGATCTTGAGTGGACGGTCCGCCACAAAGCTTGAGCCGTACCCCACAGTGTCATTGGGCTGTAAATCTTGAATGGCCAGCAACTCACTACGTAGGCTCATCGTGGGCTTGAGTGTCCAGTGGTCGATTGAATGTGCCGGATAATCTGGTGCGCTGCCATAGAGCATGATGCCGCTACGGACAACATCGGAGTGCAGCGGATGGCGTAGAATCGCGGCACTGTTACTGATCGATCGTGGGCCCGCAAGCCCCTCAACCGTTTGTTCAAAAATACGTTGCTGATAGGCAATTCCAGACTCGCCAAAGCGCTCACCATCTGCATCGGAAAAGTGGGTCATGTGCGTGATACTGGCCACCTGCGGTAATGCATGCAGGCGCTGCCACGCTTCGCGATATGCCGCAGGCTGAAAGCCCAAACGGTTCATGCCGCTGTTCATTTTTAAATAAACGTGAAACTGTGCCGACGCGGGATGGCGCTCGATCCATTCAATCTGATTGGTGTGATGTACGGTAAAGCTAAGTTGATCTTGCGTGCAATCGTATAAATCTTGAGGGGAAAACACACCCTCCAATAACAATATTGGCCCCGTCCAGCCTAGCGCTCGAATGCGTTTGGCTTCGGCAAGATCGAGTAGTGCAAAACCATCGGCGGCGCTCAAAGCCGGATATACACGTTCGATGCCATGACCATAGGCATTGGCCTTGACCACAGCAAATACCTGACTGTCGGGTGTCGCGTTTCGGGCAACCTGAAGATTGTGTGTTAAGGCATCCTGATGCACAACGGCATGAATGGGACGTGGCATGATGTCTTCCTTGAAGTTTAAGACACTGACTTAGGCTGCACTAGAATAACGTTGCAGCGAGAGTCCTTCGGTACTGATATCGGTTTGATGATTCAGCACAATGTCACTGATCAACTTGGCAGAGCCACAGGCCATGGTCCAACCCAAAGTGCCATGTCCGGTATTGAGAAATAAGTTTTTAAAACGGGTCGCACCAATAATTGGAGTGCTGTCTGGTGTCATTGGGCGTAAGCCAGTCCAGAAAGAGGCTTCGGCCATATTGCCGCCCGGAAATAAATCTTGTGTCACCATTTCAAGCGTGGCGCGTCGGTCTTGATTTAAGCCAAGATTAAAGCCACTCAGCTCGGCCATTCCCCCCACACGAATACGCTGGTCGAAGCGAGTAATGGCAATCTTGTAGGTTTCATCGAGCACAGTCGACTGCGGCGCAAACTCAGGCTGCACAATCGGAATCGTGAGTGAATACCCTTTGACTGGATACACCGGCAGATGAAGTTCAAGCGGTTTTAAAAAGTCACGCGAATAACTGCCAAATGCCAACACATAAAGATCTGCTGTTAGAGTTTGGCCATTAACACGCACGCCCTTGATGCTATCGCCTTCGACTACCAAACCTTCGACCTGCTGATTAAACTGAAAGTCGACGCCCAGTGCTTTGGCTTTACTGGCTAAAGCATTGGTAAATAGATAACAGTCGCCAGTTTCATCGTTTGGTAAATGCAAACCACCGACCAGTTTATCTTGAGCATGTGCAAGTGCCGGCTCGACCTGAGCAAGCCCCTCGCGATCAAGTAGCGCATAACCAACGCCACATTCTTCTAATACCTGAATGTCACGTTGCACTGCTTCTAATTGTGCTTCGCTACGAAAAACCTGCAAGGTTCCCTTAGCACGGTTCTCATATTCGATACCTGTGGCTTCACGCAATGCTTTGAGGCAGTCACGGCTGTATTCAGCCACACGCATCATGCGTTCTTTGTTGGTGGTATAGCTGGCTGGATTACAGTTTTTAAGCATTTGCGCCATCCACTGTAACTGCCACATGCTGCCATCAATATTAATTGCCAAAGGTGCATGATGTTGAAACATCCATTTTACCGCTTTAAACGGGATACCTGGCGCTGCCCACGGTGTAGAGTAACCCGGTGAAATCTGACCGGCATTGCCAAAACTGGTTTCTTCTGCTGGCCCCGCCTGACGGTCTAATACCGTAACCTGCGCGCCTTGTTGCGCAAGGTAATAAGCGCTAGCCACACCAATAACACCACTGCCCAAAACAATTACACGCATGTCCGTTCCTTCAATCCGTATTAGGTTATTTCACTAGTATATTTCTGGTTAGATAGTTAATTTCACTGATTTAAACGCTATAATTTAGGTAATTTTAAGAATTCGTCGTGCAAAAAAACGAAAAAAAGGAAATTTCTTATGCGTGCATTAGACCGGATTGATCGGCAGATTTTAGATATTCTGCAAAAGGAAGGGCGCATTGCCATCAGCGAACTGGCTTCACGGGTCAATTTATCGACCACGCCTTGCTCCGAGCGGGTTAAACGACTAGAGCGCGATGGCGTGATCACAGGCTACCATGCACGGCTGAATCCGGCGTATGTCGATCGGAATCTATTGGTCTTTCTGGAAATCAAGTTATCGGCAAAATCGGGAGATGTATTTGATCAGGTCGCACGTGACTTAGTGGCGATTCCTGAAGTGTTGGAATGTCATCTGATTTCGGGGGAATTTGATTATCTGGTCAAAGCACGCCTGAAGGAAATGAGTGCCTATCGCCGTTTGCTTGGCGATCTACTTAAAAAACTGCCCTCCTCGGCGTCTTCACACAGCTATATTGTGATGGAGGAAATTAAGGAAACCTTGTTTTTGGACGTTTCACGTCTGTAATCACACGACTTAATGAATTCTTAAAAAATCAAGCATCACTTTGCAAACCACACCCAGTCGTGTGGTTTTTTTAATTAATTCCAGTTAATATGCGTCTTTTTGATGCAAAAGTATAAATACAGCCATCATTATTACAAAATTCATAATTTAATTATGTATTGCATAATTAAATTGAGTTTAGTATGCTCATTCATATAACGCAGTATCAGTTGGACGATACGTTGTTAAAAAAATGAAGCAGGACGGCGATTTTGAGTTTCAATAATTTCCTTTGAGCGCAATCGTCTTTTAAACCTAGGGTGCTACCCCGATACAATTTTAAATTGGTTGATTGTATTGGTGATGCCTATTCCTTAGCCCTTTATAAGCTCTGTAGCATTCTATGTTTAAAAATCTAAAGCGATCCAATGAGTGGATTCGGTAAAAATCGATAATGAGGACGGAATAAGATGGATATTTTAGACAACCCTTTGGAGCTATGCGGGTTTGCATTTATAGAGTTTGTTTCCAAAGAAAACGAACTTGATCTGATTTTTAAAACCATAGGGTTTACCCAAGTTGCACGTCATAAATCAAAGAAAGCATTCCTTTGGCGTCAGGGCAATATCAATATTATTTTGAATTATCAACCTGAATCTTACGCATCTTATTTCTTTAATGAACATGGTCCATCGGCTTGCGCAATGGGCTTTCGTACCCGTGATGCCGCCAAAGCATTTAACAAAGCACTCGAACTGGGTGCCGAGCCCATGTACAGCAAAATCGGTCCGATGGAATTAAATATTCCAGCCATTAAAGGCATTGGTGGTATGCCAATTTTTTTGGTCGATCGTGACATTTATGAAAATGATTTTGATTTTATCGATGGTATCGAGGCAAATCCTGTCGGCACAGGTTTAAAAGAAATCGATCATCTGACGCACAATGTCTATAAAGGCCGCATGGACTACTGGGCTTCTTTTTATGAAAAGATTTTCAACTTCCAAGAAATCCGTTATTTCGATATCAAAGACGAATATACGGGCCTGACCTCTAAAGCTCTGACCGCGCCAGACGGTAAAATCCGCATTCCACTCAATGAAGATTCAGACAAAGGTAACGGCCAGATTGCAGAATTCTTAGCCGATTTTAACGGCGAAGGGATTCAGCATATTGCCTTTATTACAGATGATTTGCTGGCCACATGGGATAAACTCAAGGCGCTCGGGCTGAACTTTATGACCCCACCGCCTAACACCTACTACGAAATGCTGCCAGAGCGTTTGCCGGCACATGGCGAACCGACCGAAGAGCTACAAAAACGCGGTATTTTACTCGATGGCAGCACGCAAAATGGCGAGAAAAAACTGCTGCTCCAGATTTTCTCTGAAAATATGATTGGTCCGGTATTCTTTGAATTTATTCAGCGTAAAGCAGATGACGGTTTTGGCGAGGGTAATTTTAAAGCGTTGTTGGAATCGATTGAGCGTGATCAGATTCGTCGCGGTGTGCTTCAAGTATAACAGTCAACACCCGAAATCACCTGATGCTCCACTGCACTTTGAATGAAGCGCAGTGGATTTGTTTTTTATGTTTAGCGGTTTTGCAAAAAACGATTGATCGCTGCCACAGCGCTTTTCAGCTCAGCCAACTTTTCGCTTTGTGCATCTAGCGGCAAGAACATTTCAGTGTCGATGGCCACAATACAAAACTCCAGTACGCCCTGCGCATTAAAGACAGGCAGCCCCACGGCATTAATGCCCACCAGCAAATCGCCTTGCGCCAGTGCCATGTGTTGCTCAAGAATCGAGGTTTTAAGTGCTAAAAATTCATCCCAATTTTGTGGTTTAAGCGGATACCTCGACTGTGCCGCGGCTTGCCACTCCAGTTCCATAAGTGGACGCACCACATGTTCGGGCATAAACGAAGCAAAGACACGGCCCGATGCGGAATTGACCAATGGCATAATCGAGCCGACTTTGGTCACAATGGCAATCGGGTGATTCGACTCCATGGCTTGTACTACGAGCGGTCCACGCGGTGACCATTTACTGATTTGAATGCTACAGCCAATTTTGGCCTGTACATCATAAATCATCGACTGAACAAGTTGCAGCGCGTCGGTATGTTGAATACAATTCAGCCCCAATCGCCAAGCCTGATCGCCCAGTGCATACTGGCCATCATCAAGCTGCTTGGCATAATCCATACGAATCAGGCTCACCAGATAACGGTGAACTTTTGCAGGATGCATGTCTAATTTGTGCGATAAGTCTTTTAAAATAATGGGATGCTGATGGTCGACCAATGCATTCAATACACTCAAACCCACTTCAAGCGATTGAACCCCACCCGATAATCTTTCTTCAACCATTGATGCACTCTTTTAAGATGAAATTCTCAAGCATATGCAGTGTTTCGATATTTTTACACACCTACATAGACGTGCTGACATCATGCCTGACATTGACCAAAACTGAAATGCTCTTTTTTATTTATGCCACCACTTCGCCTCGATTCCACCAGATTTCACTGCACAGCATGCCGCTACGGCACCTTTAAAAATCGGTTAATTATCGACAGATTTTGATTTTTTTCGATTTAAATTTATGATATACGTAATTTGTTTTAAAAAAATTACACCACATGGATGAGAACAAGTATATGTCACAGCAAGAGCAAGGTCGCCTCAAGCCCGGTTTATCCAATCGCCATATCCAATTAATTGCCCTAGGCGGTGCGATTGGTACTGGACTATTCCTTGGTATTTCACAATCGATCAAGCTGGCAGGACCTTCGGTTATTTTGGGTTATGCCATCGCTGGCCTGATTGCATTTTTTATGATGCGTCAGCTTGGCGAAATGGTAGTACATGAGCCGGTCAGTGGCTCGTTTAGTTATTTTGCCAATAAATACTGGGGCCGCTTTGCCGGATTTATTTCGGGTTGGAATTATTGGGTGTTGAACGTGCTGGTGTGTATGGCCGAGCTGAGCGCCGTTGGCCTGTATGTGCAGTACTGGTGGCCCGACATTCCAACATGGGTTTCAGCACTGGGCTTTTTCATCCTGATTAACGTGATTAACCTACTCCACGTGAAACTTTTTGGTGAAATGGAATTTTGGTTTTCAATCATCAAGATTGCCGCGATTTTGGCCATGATTGCCTTTGGTTCTTACTTACTGGCCACTGGAACCACAGGGCCTCAGGCACAGATCAGCAATCTCTGGGCACTGGGTGGTTTCTTCCCACATGGCGTAACCGGTTTGCTCATGGCCATGGCTGCGATTGTTTTTGCTTTTGGTGGCATTGAACTGTTTGGTATTACCGCAGCCGAAGCACGTGACCCTAAGCAGACACTCCCTAAAGCCGTCAATCAGATTATTTACCGGATCCTAATTTTTTATATTGCTACATTGTGTGTATTACTGGCACTGTTCCCATGGAATCAAATGGCACAAGGTGGCAGTCCATTTGTAATGGTATTTGCCTCACTTAACAGCCAAGGTGTCGCGACAGCCCTCAACTTTATTATCTTGACTGCCGCAGTATCGGTTTATAACGGTACTAGCTACTGTAGTAGCCGCATGTTGCTGGGTTTGGCAGAACAAGGCAATGCCCCTCAATTTTTGAAAAAAATTAATTCTCGCGGCATTCCAGTTCATGCAGTCCTACTCTCTGCCTTCGTCACTGCACTCTGTGTATTACTCAATTATCTGTTCCCAGAAAAAGCCTTTGCATTTTTGATGATGCTGGTCGTGGCGGCAATTGTGATTAACTGGGTGGTGATTTCCTTTACCCATTTAAAATTTCGTCAGCAGCTTAAACGCACTCATGTGACGTCGCATTTTCCAAGTTTGTTCTACCCCGTGACCAATTATTTATGTATGGCTTTTATGCTTGGCATTTTGGTGATCATGAGCCTCACGCCCGACATGCGCCTTGCCGTCTGGCTGATTCCAGCATGGCTCGTTTGTTTAAGTCTGGCGTATTTGATTCAGCAACGAAACGATGCCATGCGCAGTGCCGCATTGACATTTGAGTCTGAAAATTCATTTAAATAAACTCAATAGTGTATTTAGAAAAAGTCGAAAGGTTTTGTAAAAATAATTTTCAAGGCGGTCGTATTTCAGCATGGTGCTACTTGGCGCTTACTGATACATTAGTTCAGTTTAAGCGGAGATCCCGCTTAAGACTGTCACACTCCAATAACACACAGTTTGAGCTTAACTGTGGAATGAAAGGACTTTTTAATGTTTCAACATATCCCACCGTATGCAGGCGATCCAATTTTATCGCTTATGGAACAATTCAATGCCGACACGCGTGAAGGTAAAGTAAATTTAAGTATCGGGCTTTATTACAACGAAGATAGCATTGTGCCGCAACTTGATACCATCATGGAAGCACAAAAGCGTATCGAACCAAAGCAAAATAAAACCAAACTGTATTTGCCTATGGAAGGGTTCAAGCCTTACCGTGATGCAATTCAAGCCCTACTTTTTGGAAATAACAGCCCGGCGGTACAAAGTGGACGTGCCGTGACCATTCAAACGCTCGGTGGTTCAGGCGCATTGAAAGTGGGTGCAGATTTTCTTAAAAACTATTTCCCGAATTCTGAAGTATGGGTCAGCCAGCCAACTTGGGACAACCACGTGGCAATCTTTAATGGTGCCGGCCTTAAAACGCATTACTATCCATATTTTGATGCTGAAACACGTGGTGTTGACTTCGATGGTATGCTCTCTACCCTCAAACAGCTTCCGGCGCAAAGCATTGTGCTTTTACACCCATGCTGCCATAACCCAACCGGTGCAGATCTGACGCCAGCACAGTGGGACCAAGTGATTGAGGTTTTAAAAGCAGGCAATCTGATTCCTTTCCTAGACATTGCCTACCAAGGTTTTGGCGAAGGTATGGAGCAAGATGCGTATGCCATTCGTGCGCTTGATCAATCGGGAATGAATTTTATTGTCAGCAATTCATTCTCTAAAATCTTCTCGTTGTATGGCGAGCGTGTTGGTGGTTTGACATTTGTATGTGGCGATGCAGAAAGTGCGCAATGTACGTTTGGTCAGTTAAAAGCCACTGTACGCCGTATCTACTCAAACCCACCAACGACGGGTGCATGGTTGGTCGATCAGGTGCTAAATGATGCAGCGTTGAACCAACAATGGCAAAACGAAGTAAAAGATATGCGCGAGCGTATTCTTAAAATGCGTCAAATCTTGCGTGATGAGCTTACAAAAGCACTTCCTGAGCGTGACTTTAACTACCTGCTTGAGCAAAAAGGCATGTTTAGCTATACCGGTTTAACCGGTGAACAGGTCGATCAATTACGTGAAGACTATGCGATTTACCTCGTGCGTAGTGGTCGTATCTGTGTTGCAGGCCTCAACATGAGCAACGTATACATCGTGGCCAAAGCAATGGCAGAAGTTCTGGCCAAAGAAACTGCACAAGCTTAATCTGAATCGTCGCTGTATTGCGTATGCAGCACAGCGGACGTCTATTTATACCGTCGTTGTTACAGCATTGAATTGTTTTTCATATGAAAATACTTATATATTAAATTCATAACTCATTATCGTATGGACAATAATGCTTCAAGATCAACAAAAATTTATCCAGATTTTAGGTTGGGTGGCAACCTTTACGGCCATTTGTATGTACGTTTCGTATATTCCACAAATCATGAATAATCTGGCTGGACACAAAGGAAATCCGATTCAACCTTTTGTTGCAGCAATCAACTGTTTATTGTGGGTCATTTATGGACTCAAACGCAAAGACTATCCGCTTGCGGCGGCCAATGCACCTGGTATTTTGTTTGGTGCCGCAGCATGTTTCACTGCACTTTAATTTCACTATTATTTTGTATAAATGTTTGAGTAAAAAACACCCCTCCATTTGGAGAAGTGCTCAATACGTTTTAATTTTAGAAACGGAACTGTTTTAGATCGAGCGGAATTTCGATCCCAATCGATGCACCCGCATCGTTGCCTTGTACATCTGAATCACTTACCCAGCCATTAATCTTCAATGGCAAATCTGGCTTGATGTAATGCGTCCAGGTTAAATCGAGTGCTTTGACTTCGTCTTTTTCAGGGAAAGCACGGTTAATTGCGAGATTAGATTGATTGACTTTTGCCAGTAAGACGCGCCCGCTAATTCGGTTCATGACATCTACACGAATATCACCGCCCACCGAGTACATCTGACCATCGCCACCGATGGCATGACCTAGCGGATAACCATGCTGATAAAAACCGTCAGTATAGACGTAATGGTTATAGGTATAACCCCATACATCACCATTGGTACGGGTATCTGCCCACTCGGCATACAATTGGTACGGCATATTACGTAGGCTAGAGGAATACTCCGCACCCGCCAAATATAGTTTTCTTGAAGGTAAAAGACCAGCTTCGTCTTCACCGATAGCCTGACCATATACGCTCATTGGTACATTAACCAACGGTTGTAAGTTCAAACGAAAATCTACACCCGCCAACTGGTTCGAACGATCTTCACTGGCATCATAGACGTTATCGTTACCTTTAATCGCATTCCATAGGGAGTCCCAACTCTCTGAGCGCCCTTTACCGCCCCATTGTAATGTTCGGGTTGCACCTAATTCTAAATAAGGTAACGGCTGCGCTGTTAGTCTAAGGCCTAAGAGCTTGGCATCAGGTACAGCGGTGTATTTGTCGAGCTGACCGCCAAACACTTGGTACTGCCACGGCCCAATCCATGACAGCCATTTGGTTTCAAATGCTTTTTGTTCGGCACGTTGCACTGTCACGCCATAAACCGGGCGGCTGGCATCGCCTCGAATCAAGCTGCCGTCATGTCCTGGTCCCCACCATGTTGGAATCTGGCCTGCAATCACCCACTGGTTCCAGAGTTTGCCGGCCAAATACGAGCCTTCGACATTGACCTTACGGCCGTTATCGATTTGGTGATCTTTTTCGCCATTTACGCGTAATTTACCATCCCAGTTTTCACCACCGGCATTTACTTCCAAAGACGCTACATATTGTGCTTTTTGCTGATCACCAAAGGCTTGAGGTAAATTCTTCTGATCGGTTTCGGCAAATAATCCGAGTTTAACCGGTGTCTGATCGACTTTTAGGGCATTGACGACCGAACTGAGTACGCGCTGTTGATTCTTGTTTTGCACCTTGGCATTTGCAAGGGCACGCTGGATTTCATCACCACTTAAAGGCCATGTCGATGTGCTGATTTGAATCACACCTTGCTGATTCAACCAGTTTAAATCCGTACGCAAATCTTCATTGTTCAGCACAATGCCTTGGGCAAAGCTAAGCGCTCCCCATCCCATTAACGCAGAAAATAAAATAGTTTTTCTAAACAACATGACCTGGTCTTTCTCTAGTTTATTATATCTCGTTCACCTTAATTTTTTTCTTTTGCTTTTGCAACCTTAAAAAAAATGGAAATGTAAGGGCACAGTGTGTGATAGCTGCATAAGACAGACCCATTTAGATTTTTTTTGATTTTCCCCAATACTTTAGCTTGGAGGTATGACCAATACCCACATTAAAACTATTGGTCGGATCTAGATGCTGATAAAACTGTGCCAGCGCTGGCTTGGCGATATATAAATGACCCACGTTGTGCTCGGCAGGATACTCTGCCCGGCGCGCATCGAGTAAGGTCCACATTTTGTGCTCCATCGCTAAGGGATCTACGCCTTTTTTGACAATATAGTCTTGATGGAAAACATGACAGAAAAAATGACCGTAATAAAGTTTATGTAAGATTTTGGCTTCAAGATGGGCCGGCAACTGCTCCACCCAATCCCGATCATTGCGTCTTAAGGCAATATCTAAGGCAACAATATCCTCGACTTCATTTAAATGTGTATCACGGTAGCGAATTGCTGCCCCTGCAATCGCAAAACGGTGCAAAAACGCTTTACGGCCTTCGTCTTCATCACATAAGAAAAAAGCACCAGACGGATGTACAGCAAAATAATCGTGTAAAAATGTCTGCACAGCAGAGATCGATTGCTGCTCGATTCTTAAAATGAGGTGATGTTCATAACGATCTCGAAACTGGTTCATGCGTTCAGGTAAATGATTGGGCAAACAATAGGTCACCGCCTGCAACAACTGATCAGTCCAACCTTTTAGCTTAAAACGCTCCAAAATCCCATCTATTTTGTCTTTTAAAGCAAAGGCCTTGGGTACATTGGCCGTTCCGAATTTTTCAATAAATAAGAAAGTATCCTTGCCGTATTTTGCACCAATATCATAGGCATCACGATGAATATATTCACCTGCAATCGGAAGACTCGGTAATGTGGTCAGCAAGGCACGTCTGAGCGCGGTCAGATCATCGGCATCGTTGGTTCCAATATAAAACACCTGACTCTCGACTTTGGCGAAGGTATCTAGCCGTACCGCAAAGACGCAGATTTTTCCGGCAGAACCGGACGCTTCAAACAATCGCGATGGATCGGCATTAAAACGCGCCGGACTATCGGCATCGACTTGCGTTACATCGTGGCTATAATGCGGATCGGAGGCATGCCCCACATCGTCTTGAATATCTGAACCGCGATATTGCTGCGTTTCAAGCCGTGTCAGAATCTCTTCAGGCGTATCGCCAAGTGCAATCCCAAGATGATTCACTAACTGAAGCTCGCCATGAGCATCGACTTGTGCATATAACGCCAGCTCGGTATAGGCCGGTCCGCGACGAACCAAAGCGCCTCCCGAATTGTTACATACACCGCCCAGCACCGAGGCTCCAATACACGATGAACCAATAACCGAGTGCGGCTCACGCTGAAAAGGTTTAAGGGTCTGTTCGAGACGATCTAGTGTCGCACCCGGCAGACAGACCACCTGCTCACCATCACGAATGACCTGAATCCCTTGCAAACGTCGGGTACTTAAAAGTACTACAGGCCGGTCGTAATCTTCACCATATGGTGTAGAACCTCCCGTCAGGCCAGTATTGGCGGCCTGCATGATGACAATACAATCTGCATCGAGCACCGCCTGCAAAACACGCCATTGTTCGAGTAAACTTCTCGGACACACCACGCCCAACACTTTGCCTTCACCAAATCGTCGTCCCTGTCGATACTGACGGGTCTGCTGATCACCAGTCAAAACATAAGACTTGCCCACAATCTGTTGTAAGTGCTGAATCAGTGATGTTGTGCTGTGTGGCATGTGGAATATCCTTTTAGAAGCTCAATGCTTTATTCATTTCGACCAAGCAAGATGAATCAATGTCCGCAATGCGCTTGACACCGGTCAGCGTCATAGCCACTCGCATTTCTTTTTCAAGTAAATCGAGTAAATTAGACACCCCCTGCCCACCTTGCGCCGCCAGCGCATAGACAAATGCACGTCCGATCATGACGCTATCGGCGCCAAGGGCCAGCATGCGCACAATATCCAAACCATTGCGAATACCTGAATCGGCCAAAATGGTTAAATCGCCTTTGACTGCATCGGCAATCGCAGGTAGGGCGCGTGCCGAAGACAGTACGCCATCGAGCTGGCGTCCACCATGATTAGACACCACGATCCCATCGGCACCAAATCGAACCGCATCTTTCGCATCTTCTGGGTCTAAAATGCCCTTAATAACCATCGGGCCATCCCAAAAATCACGAATCCATTCTAAATCTTTCCATGAAATAGACGGATCAAAATTATTGCCCAACCAGCCAATATAATCTTCAAGCCCGGTCGGTTTTCCTAAATATTTTGAAATATTGCCTAAATCATGCGGACGACCCAGCAATCCCACATCCCACGCCCAATGTGGATGCATGACCGACTGTAAATATCGGCGCATGGCTGCATTCGGGCCACTCATACCTGAATGGGCATCTCGGTAACGCGCGCCCGGCACTGGCATATCGACGGTAAAGACCAAGGTCGAGCAGCCTGCCGCTTTGGCACGCTCCAAGGCATTTTTCATAAAGCCACGATCACGCAGCACATAAAGCTGAAACCACATCGGACGCTGAATGGCTGGCGTCACCTCTTCAATCGGACACACCGAAACCGTCGAAAGGGTAAAAGGAATGCCCTTTTTATCTGCCGCCACGGCTGCTTGTACCTCGCCACGACGGGCATACATGCCTGTTAGCCCGACTGGAGACAATGCCAGCGGCATCGAAAGCGTTTCGTTAAATAATTGGGTTTCGAGGCTCAATGCCGACATATCTTTTAATACACGTTGGCGCAATGCCACGTGAGCTAAATCTTCAACATTTCGTTTCAGCGTCGATTCACTATATGCGCCGCCATCGATGTAATGAAATAAAAACGGCGGCAAACGGCGCTGCGCCGCTTCGCGATAATCGTTTGAAGATGAAATAATCATGCTGAATCAATCCTGTTTAAACGAGTAGCACGTTTCTGGCGAGCGTCGTCTTCGTCCAGTGCACGTACCTGATGGATGACAAATTCGATATGACCACATACCGCATCACGCGCAGCTTGCGCATCTTGGCGGTCGATGGCATCCATAACCTGAAAGTGCTGATCACTGAGTAAATCGGCGCTTACAGGATGGTTATAAACTTTTTTTCGGCCCAAAAAGACGTTGTATTGCAGCAGGTCAAACAGGCTGCGCATCATTTGAATCAGCACCGCATTGTGCGATGCTTCTGCAATGGCCAGATGAAAATTGGCATCGGCCACCGCTGCCGCCGCAGAATCGCCACGCGCCTGATGCTGTGCAATTTCATCAAAATACTGATGAATTTTGGCACGATCTTGTTCGGTGGCTCGCTGTGCGGCGTACCATGCCGTACCGCCTTCCAAAATGAGCCGTGACTCCTGCACATCGAATCGATACTGCGGATCTTCTTCAAGCAGTAGACTAATTGGCTCGACGATGTGCTGTTGTGGCCATGTTTCGGGCAAATGCACGATATAGGTACCATCTCCCCGACGGCTGGCCAGCACCCCCAAACTATTGAGCTGCTGGATGGCTTCGCGTAGTGAGGGTCGCGAAATTCCCAGACTGGTGGCCAGTACACGCTCGGCAGGCAAGCGGTCGCCTTGTTTCAGGTTACGTTGCTCAATGAGCGCCTGTAACTTTTGTACCACCTGATCAGAGACTCGCATACTTTTTCCTTATATCGTGAGTTTAGGGAATCATCCACGGCACAATATACGCCTGTACCGTCACAATGATGCCCACAAAGATGGTAAATATGATGCTATGTTTTACCGTAAAACGGAACAAATCCGATTCTTTGCCCACTAAACCCACCGCAGCACAGGCAATCGCAATTGACTGAGGTGAAATCATTTTACCTGTCACACCGCCACTGGTGTTGGCTGCTACCAGCAATACCTCAGGAATACCGATCTGCTGGGCGGTGGTGGCTTGTAATGCCGAAAACAAGGCATTCGATGAGGTATCCGAACCCGTTAAAAACACCCCTAACCAACCTAAAAATGGCGAGAAAAAGGTAAACGCATGGCCTGTATGCGATAAAGCAAGCGCCAAGGTGGCAGACAGTCCAGAATAGTTGGCAATAAATGCAAAAGCCAAGACCATCCCGATCGAATAGATCGGTACTTTTAGCTCATTTAAGGTTTCGCCAAAGGTCACCACGGCCTGCTTTGCATTCATTTTTAAGAAAATGATGGTGATCACTGCTGCAATAAAAATGGCCGTTCCGGTGGCAGAAAACCAGTCGAACTTGTAAATCGCATCGTAGGGAGTATGTTCTGGCACAATCGGTGGAACTTTTTCGACCCATCGATGTAAGCCCGGTACTTCAATCTTGAAAATCCAGTGTTCCAATGCACCGCCTTTGGCAAACAATGCCTTAAATGGCTTGATGCTCCAGAGGGTGACCATGAGCGTCAGGATCATAAATGGCGACCACGCCTTGGCAATCTGACCTACGCGGTAATGTTGTACAGATTGGGGGGCAGTCTGAGTGTCTTCGGTCTGTTCGAATCTAAAAATATGCTTGGGTTGCCAGAATTTAAATAACACCGTCAAACTGATTAAGGATGCAATCGCAGCCGTAATGTCCGGTAGTTCATGCCCCAAAAAGTTTGAGGTCAGATACTGCGCAATCGCAAATGCTCCACCGCCCACCAAAACCGCAGGCCATGTTTCTTTCACGCCACGCCAGCCATCCATAATAGCCATAATCCAAAACAGTACAATGATCACCAGAAAAGGCAGCTGACGCCCCACCATCTGGCTGATTTCCATGGTATCGACTCCGGAAACCTGCCCTGCCACAATAATTGGAATTCCCATCGCGCCAAAAGCCACTGGTGCGGTATTCACAATCAAACACAGGCCTGCGGCATAGAGCGGTTTAAACCCTAAACCCATCAGTAATGCCGCAGTAATGGCAACGGGAGCACCAAAGCCTGCTGCACCTTCTAAAAAGGTACCAAAGGCAAATCCGACCAACAGCATCTGAAGGCGCTGATCTGCGGTAATTGATAAAATACTGGAACGAATGATGTCGAACTGTCCGGTTTTGACCGAAACTTTATATAAAAATACCGCTCCCAGAATAATCCACGAGATCGGCCATAATCCGTAAAAAAAGCCATAAATCACTGCACCAAAAGCCATTGCTGCTGGCATTTGGTAAAAAAACAATGCAATTAAAAGCGCCAGCACCACCGTAATGGTCCCCGCAACACTGCCTTTTAAACGTAATACGGCAAGTGCGATAAAAAAGAAAATAATCGGAATCAGCGCGACCAAGCTGGATAGCCAGATATTATTTAGAGGGTCATAGGCTTGTTGCCAAACATGCAGCATTTTCATCTCCTTGAAATGCCGAGAATCATTTTGTTTTCAGGAAAAATGCTCCTGCAAACCAGTCAATACATTTAAATTGGTCATACCAATTTAACTTTAAGCAAAAATATGCTAGGGGATTTCTATTTTTTGCATACTAAACCAGCTAAAATAGAATCTCAATGCTTATTTTTAATTTAAATTGGTCATACCAATATGAACTAAAGGACATCGCTTGTTTTCTTGATCATCGCGAAACACTGATGTAGGCATGAGGCCAAGCATCCATCTACACGACAACTCCAGACGCAGATTGGTTGAAAATCCTAATCGATTGATTGGGTTCAATGTTATGATGAACATATGAATACTTTGCAAAGAGCCGTCGGTTTTCCCTTCTTTTATTTTGAATGGTTAAGGACAACACAACATGTTTGATCTTGATAGCCGATTACTCAATATTTTTTATCATGTTTATAAATCCAAGAGTGTTTCGACGGCAGCCGATGCGATTGGTGTGAGTCAACCGACCATCAGCAATGGCTTGATCAAAATTCGCCAGCATTTCGGCGACCCGTTGTTTTTACGTGTGGGCAATGAAATGATTCCCACCGAATTGTCCAAGCAAATTTTTCCGCTGATTAGTGAAGTGATCAACAAAGTTGAAAGTATTAATAATTTCAGTGTGAATTTCGATCCTTCCAAGTCGGATTTGCTGTATACCTTGGCCATGACCGATGTGTCGCATCTGGTGTTGTTGCCACAAATTACTCAGTTTTTAAATAAAAATGCACCGTTTATCCGGCTCAATGTCCGTCCGATTAGCTCAGAAACCAGCTATCAAATGGCAAACGGTGAAATCGATCTGGCCATTGGCTTTCTGCCTCAGCTCGAAGATGGTTTTTATCAACAGAAATTGTTTTCACAGCGTTATGTGGTGATTTCCCGTAAAAATCATCCACGCCTGCAAAGTGACCGCATCAGTATTGATGATTATATTCGTGAAATGCACATCGATATTGATGCTGGTGCTGGGCATTATCACATCGAAAATGAGCTGCAAAACAAAGGCTTAAGACGAAACGTACTCATTCGATTACCCAGTTATCTAGGCGTAGGGCTGGTGGTTCAGGAAACCGATGCGATTGCCACCGTACCGTATTATTTGAGTCAGGTCTTACTGGCACGCGGTAACCTGCAAATTTACGATGCACCGCTTGAGTTTCCCACCTATAGCATCAAGCAGCATTGGCATATGTGTTGTCATCACAAGACCAGCCATCAATGGTTTCGTCAATCTTGCTATGAAATTTTCAAAACCATTGCTTAAACATCAAATTGTGAATTCAAGCCGTTATATTTTGATGCAATTTACCGTATCAGGCTTTTAACGATCTGGCTTAAACGATCATATTCTTTTCATGTGGCTTGGGTATAATGGGCGCACATAATTTTTTTAATATCTAATTCAAGATGACAACACTCACCTGCTTTAAAGCCTACGATATTCGAGGCAAACTCGGTACAGAACTAAACGAAGAAATTGCTTACAAAATTGGCCGTGCCTATGGTCAGATTTATCAACCTAAAACTGTCGTGGTCGGATGCGATGTCCGTTTAAGCAGTGAAGACCTCAAACAAGCCACTATTCGCGGTTTAAACGATGCCGGTGTCAATGTACTTGATTTGGGGATGACCGGTACTGAAGAGGTCTACTTTGGCGCTTTTCATCTAGATGTTCAGGGTGGTATTGAAGTGACTGCAAGTCACAATCCGATGGACTACAACGGTATGAAGCTGGTACGTGAAAATGCGCGCCCTATCAGTGCTGATACTGGTTTAAAAGAAATTCAGGCACTTGCTGAAACCAATGAATTTCATGATGTTGCGGTCAAAGGTACCACACAAGCGTACAACATCTTGCCAGAATTTATTCAGCACTTACTGACTTATATTGATACCAGCAAAATCCGCCCACTTAAATTGGTGGTCAATGCTGGTAACGGTGCGGCAGGCCACGTGATCGATGCACTTGAGCAAGAATTTAAAAGTCTGAACGTGCCAGTTGAATTTATCAAGATTCATCATGAAGCTGATGGCAGCTTTCCAAATGGTATTCCGAACCCATTACTGGTTGAAAACCGTGACAGCACGCGCAATGCAGTGATTGAACATCAGGCAGACATGGGGATTGCATGGGATGGCGATTTTGACCGCTGTTTCTTATTCGATGAAAAAGGCCAGTTTATCGAAGGCTACTATATTGTTGGCTTGCTTGCACAAGCCTTCTTGTTGAAACAATCAGGGGAAAAAATTGTCCACGATCCACGTTTGGTCTGGAACACCCTTGATATTGTCGATGCTCATGACGGCGTCACGGTTCAATCTAAATCGGGGCATGCATTTATTAAACAAGTGATGCGTGAACACAATGCTGTTTATGGCGGTGAGATGAGCGCGCATCATTACTTCCGTGATTTTGCTTACTGCGACAGCGGCATGATTCCCTGGTTATTGGTATTAACCTTATTGTCTGAAACACAGCAATCGTTATCGACATTGGTTGAAAACATGATTGCCAAGTTTCCATGCAGTGGTGAAATCAACTTTAAAGTGGCCGATACCCAAGCCACCATTCAAAAACTATTTGATCACTACAATGATCAAAATCCCGAGATTGACCGTACCGACGGTGTGAGCCTAGACTTCGGAACATGGCGTCTGAATGTCCGTGCCTCGAATACTGAGCCGCTATTGCGCCTGAATATCGAAAGTCGTGGTCATGATCAGGCAGCTCAACCGATTCAACAGTATGTCGATGAAGTTACTGCACTGATTCAGGCCTAAGCCATATCCACAAAAAAGGCGATTCCAAGAATCGCCTTTTTTTATTTCTCAAACATTACTTTGCTTGCTTGAGCGCCGATGCATTGGCCTGCTCTAAATCATAGAGTGTGTAGTCTTTTTTATGCAAACGACTTAAATAGCCAATCTGCTCTCTGGCCTTATCGACCTGTCCATTTGCCAGCAATAATTGCGCGTACTTTTGCATATTATAAGGTGTGGCTTTGTTGTAGACCATTTTTTCAATTTGATTCAGCTGTTGCAAACTCAACTGAGCCACCGGACTTAATTTTAACCAGTCTAAACGCTGATCAAACTCGGTGAGAACCAAGATCTTGGCACTGCCCCAAATCTCAACATTGGGCGGCTGCTTTTTGATAATTCTGACACTATTGAGTTTATATAGGCTGTAATCGCGCCAGATCAGTGCCAGCAGAATAAAACCTGCAAGCCAAACCACACGGGTGATTCCACGCGGTAACGCGTACCATTTCTGATCGGGTGTCTGCGCTTGAATTAAGCCCATCAAGAAACCAACAGGCAATAAAAAATAAGCGTATTGCAGTGGATACTCCAACAAGGCATGAATCAACACGGCTGCCACCATTAAACTGGCCACAATCGACTCGATACGCTTGCTATGATAATTCAGCCAAATCATCCACAGTGTGAAATACACTAAAATGAGACCACCGAGTACTACACCATTCCAGACCAGAATATCCAGTACCACATTGTGCGAGCTATTAAACCAAACGTGAATTTTGTTGAATGGCATACTCGACAGTTCAGCCAGGCTGGTCTGATTCCATCCATACCCTGTCCATGGCTGCTGCTGAATGGCGTGCAGCATCTGTTCCCAGATGCCGATGCGTTCATGCCCAGCGCTGGCGCGCTGCATGATGCTTGAGGTCTTGACTACATCGGTCTGATTTAAACTCTGGATCCATCTGGTCAATCGCGGAAACGCCAGCCCCACAGCAAAAAATCCAACACCCCACAGCATGATCCAGCCACGGTTGATACGGGTTGGATAGCGCCAAGATTTATACGCCCAGTAAACCAGAAAAAATAGTCCGAATACCCAAGCAGTACGTGACTGGCTTAAGGTAATAGCAAAAATGATTAAAGCTGCGACTGGCCAGAGATAACGCAGTTTCATGGCCTGCGTTTCTGCCAAATACAAACATGCCAAAAGTCCCATAATCAGAAAAGTCGACATATTATTGGGCTGGGCAAAATTTGCATAAGGCCGATGGCTATAAAGCGTCATCACGCCCGGCACATGTGCTTCTAAGTTCAGCCACTGCACACACGCAATCAGACTGGTGGTCAATGCAACGGCATAGAGTACATAACAACATTGGCGTAAGGTCTGCTGCTGATCTGTATGGGTTAAGCTGAGGTTATACCCTAACAGCACTGCGTACCAAAAACCCAATAAATATGCGGTGGAGAGAAGTGCAGCGCTTAGATCGATGACTAAGCCAAAACCCCATTGTAACAATGGAATAAACACAATCGGCAAGCCCAGCAACTGAATGCGTGGCAAGCGGAGCGGTTGTTTTAAAAAGACAGTGAGTAAGGTGAGCAAGGCAGCGAAACTGAGCATTTCACTGGCAAAAGTCAACCATGGATAGCTATGATCGGGCGAAAGCCAAGCAAGACTGATCAGAACGGCGGTCAGAAGAAACAGAACAAAGCGCATAATCGCCACTACAAATTCGGAATGAGGCTATTATACACACGCCATGAATGACCACCATCCTTCGGGGTCATTCAAAAAGCTGAATTAAAAACGAAGATTTAATAACCTTGAGGATTCTGTTTTTGCCAGTTCCAGCTGTCTTTAAGCATATCTTCAAGTGTGTATTTGGGTGCCCAGCCCAGTTCATTCATTGCACGCTGATTATCGGCGAACGATGTCGCCACATCACCTTCACGACGCGGTGCAAATTCAAATGCAATGGGCACGCCATTGACCTGTTCAAAGGTATTTTTCACCTCAAGCACCGAAGAGCCTTGCCCCGTTCCAATATTCCACGCTCGGCAACCTTGAGCATTCAAACGGTTATTGAGCGCACATAAATGCGCATTGGCCAGATCGACCACATGAATATAATCACGTACGCCTGTACCATCGGCCGTGTCATAATCCTGTCCAAAAATCGACAGTTTTTCACGTCGACCAACCGCCACTTGCGTGACATAAGGCATTAAATTGTTTGGAATCCCCTGCGGATCTTCACCAATACGGCCACTTGAATGTGCCCCCACCGGATTGAAATACCGCAACAGAGCAATCGACCAACGAGCATCGGCCAATGCCAGCTTTTGTAGCATTTGCTCAACAATCAATTTGGTATAGCCGTAATTATTTGATGGCATGCCTGTTGGCATATCTTCGTTTAACGGCGAGCTATTGGCTTCATCATATACTGTTGCAGACGAGCTAAAGACCAGTTTAAATACACCTGCACGCGCCATAGCATCGACCAGGTGAATACTTCCAGCAATATTATTGTCAAAATAAGTCAGCGGAATTTGCTGGCTTTCACCGACGGCTTTGAGTCCGGCAAAATGAATCACGGCGTCGATTTGAAACTGTTTAAACACCTGATCCAGTATTTGACTGTCTCGGATATCTCCTTCAACAAACTCCAGTGATTTTCCTGCGAGTGCTTCTACACGAACCAACGCTTCGCGTGAGCTGTTAGACAGATTATCCAATACCACAACATCGTGATGCGCCTGAAGCAGCTCCACACAGGTATGCGAGCCAATATAGCCCGCGCCACCCGTTACCAAAATTTTAGCCATCTGTTTTTTCCAACAAAAACTCGATCAACCCTTGTGTTGATGCATCCAAATGTGTGACTTCCGCCGTTTGCCCATTTAAAATCGGCAACAGTTCATTGGCAATTTCTTTGCCTTTTTCGACGCCCCATTGGTCAAATGGATTGATGTCCCAAATGACCGATTGTACAAATACTTTGTGTTCATACAACGCAATCAATTTACCCATGGTTCGAGGTGACAGCTCTTTTAACAACATGGTAGTACTTGGCTGATTACCTTCATACTGTTTGTAAGCAGGAAGCTGTTCGAGTTCTTCAGGATTAAGCACCTGATTACCAAATGCCAGTAAGCGCGATTGTGCCAAACAGTTTGATAGCGCCAGTAAGTGCTGATCAATCAGCGTATCGGCATTTTTGGCATAGGTAAAGTGGTTGGCATTATAGCGTTTGATCGGTGCAATAAAATCACAGCTCACCGAATGCGTGCCCTGATGCAGCAACTGATAAAAGGCATGTTGCGCATTCGGTCCAACTTCACCCCATACAATTGGACAAGTGGTATGTTCTACTTTATGGCCATTACGCTGAGTGGATTTACCGTTCGATTCCATTTCCAGCTGTTGTAGGTACGAAGTAAAGTATTTCAGACGACCATCATAGGGTAAAACAGCATGGGTATTTAGTTTGAGATAATTGGTATTCCATACCCCAATTAATCCCATCAAAACCGGAAGGTTTTGAGAAAATTCGGTGGTCTGAAAATGCTGATCAATATTGTGTGCACCGTCGAGGAACGCTTTAAAGCCCTCGACACCAATGGTCAGCGCAATCGGTAGACCAATACATGACCATAATGAATAACGTCCTCCAACCCAATCCCATAATAGGAGTTGCTTGTCTGGATGAATACCCCATTCGGTCATTTTTTCAGGTTTGGTCGATACGCCGATAAAGTGGCTATTGAGTACCGCTTTTTCACGCCCGAGTGCTTTTTCCAGCCATTTACGCGCCGTATGTGCATTGGAGAGTGTATCAATGGTTCCAAACGATTTGGATGAAACAATAAATAAGGTGGTTTCAGGACGTAGCTGGTGCAGCATATCGGAGAGCTGACTACCATCCATGGTGGAAACAAAACGAATATTGAGTGGTTTTGCAGTTTTGACTTTAAAGTCGGAGAGCGCATGACTGACCATTAAAGGGCCAAGATCTGAACCACCAACCCCAATATTCACGACATCCTGAATGACTTCACCTGTTGCACCGCGGTACTGTCCTGCATGGATTTTATTGACCAGATCATACATCCGGTCAAGCTGCTCACCCACTTGTGCAGCAAGCTCTGGGTAAGTTTTATCATTTTCAGGTAAACGCAATGCCCAATGCATGGCTTCACGCTGCTCGGTATAATTGATTTTATTTTTTGAAAATAAGGTATCAATCCATTGCTTGAGCTGCTTTTCTTCAGCAAGCTCGACCAATGCATCGAGAATCGACGCATTAATCCGTTGTTTACTAAAATCGAAGACCAGATCGTCACAGCCTACACAATACTTGGTAAAACGATCCTGTTCCATTTCAAACAATTCATTTAAATGAACTGCTTCGTGCTGATCCATCAGCTGGGCAAGTTTTTGTTGAGGTGTTAACACTGTTTTCCTCGGAAAGTGCTCGATATTTTTTTTCATAATCGACCTATACCCTCATAGGCAAACCCTTGTTGTTTTGTGTAGACCGGATCGTAGACATTACGTCCGTCTAAAATAAACGGGTGAGCCATCAATTGTTGAAGTTTTTTATAATTTAAACTGAGATATTGTTTCCAGACCGTCAACACGCAAAGCGCATGTGCACCACGGGCTGCTTCATATTGATCTTCACACAAAATTAAATCGTCACGTTTTCCATATAGGCTTTGAATCACTTCAAGTGCCTGAGGATCATGCAATTTTACAGTTGCACCTTGCGCCCACAAAGCCAATAACATGCTATGAATAGGAGAATTATGAATATTAGAGGTATTCTCTTTAAACGCGGCACCCCAAATGGTAATCACTTTACCTTTTAGATCACAGTGATAATAATTCCAGAGTTTACGAAACAACACTTCTTTTTGTTGCTCATTGATCTCCCAAACCTGTTCGAGCAAGCGACTTCTCGCTCCACTGCCCGAAACCACGTTTGATAGCGTCAAAATGTCATGCGAAAAATTCTCGCCACCAAAACCAACACCAGCAGATAAATAGGCCGATCCAATCCGGGTATCTGCGCCCATACCTTCTTTTACGTTAGCAATATCAATGCCAAGCTTCTCAGCGACCATGGCTAGATCATTCATGTAACTGATACGAGTAGCCAACATGCCAGAAATACTCAGTTTGGTAAATTCGGCATCTAAAATCGGCATAAACAAATATTGGTGATTAAAGCGAAAAAAAGGTCGAAGCATTTCATGCATGATCGTTTTGCTGTAATCGGACTCTACCCCGACAATCACATGCTTGACGCTCAATACGCTATTGATCGCATTACCTTCCTGAATCATGTCGGGGAAATACACCCAATGATCTTTAGGAAGGTTTTGCTTGAGTTTTTCGGTACCATGTAAGCCAAAAGTTGAACCATTGACCATCAAACGCGGATGAATTATCGGGCGCGCATTCAGGCGCTGGGTCACCTCAAGGCCTTTTTCAAGTTCTGTTGGACTAAAGCAAAACAGGTAGGCCTCGATATCAAGCGGAATAGATGAAAATGAACAATCTTTTAAAAAACCGACTTGTCGTTGCTTGAGCAGCAGACGATTGACATCCTGCTCTTGGTAGGTCTGACAGACGAGTTGCTCTTCATGGCCAGTAAAATCATGATCGGTACACCAAAGGACTTCATTTCCGCGCTCTGCAAGTAATGCAGCCATAACGCCAGCATGAAGTGTGGTCCCAAAAATTGCTATTTTCATTCTCATCTACGCCGAAATTTCAAAGTGTTAAATATCGAGCTCTTGTATCAGTTTTTTAAAGTCTTGCCCAAGCTGTGGGTGTTTTATACCATAATTGAGTACTGCTTTCAGATATCCTAATTTACTCCCGCAATCGAAAGTTTGACCTTGCATACGGTATGCTTCAACAGTTTCCACCTTTTGTAACAAGGCAATTGCATCGGTCAACTGAATTTCATTGCCTGCACCTTTAGGCGTTTGTTCTAACAATTGCATAATCTTTGCCGGTAAAACGTAACGACCCACTACAGACAAATTTGATGGTGCAACATCTGGTTTTGGTTTTTCAACAATTCCTTTCATTACTTCACTCTGGCCCTCTTGAGGTGCCTGAGCTACGTCAACAATGCCATATTGATCTACCAAATGATCAGGCACTGCTTCAACCATAATTTGTGCCGCTTGAACTGCATCGTAACGTGCGATCATTTGCGCCAAATCATTTTGATTATTTTTCGCTTCTACCAAAACATCTGGCAGTAGAACTGCAAAATCATCTTCACCCACAATACTTTTGGCACATAATACGGCATGTCCAAGACCCAAAGGTTGAGGCTGACGAACGCTGACAATACTTACACCTTCAGGAACAATATGACTAATTTCTGCCAACAAGTCATACTTTTTTTTCATCTCGAGTGTGGTTTCAAGCTCAAAGTTGCGATCGAAGTAATTTTCGATAGACGCTTTAGAGGAATGTGTGACTAAAATAATTTGCGTAATTCCAGCTTCAACTGCTTCGCGGACTACATATTCAATGGCAGGGCGGTCTACCACCGTCACCATTTCTTTGGGAATTGACTTACTGGCAGGTAAAAATCGAGTGCCTAGGCCTGCGACTGGAAGAATTGCTTTTTTGATCATTGTAATTAAGTCACTAAAAGTTAAGCTATGAGCAATAAGTGAAGATCAGATTCTGAATAAATCATGTTGATTCATTAAACACTTACTCTTTTTAAGATCCTTAGCATACCCAAAAAAAGATGAAAACTAAATGAAATAAACCACCAAGATTTTAAAATTAAGTTTTAATTGAGAATAAAATTTCATTTATTGATTTGTGATTAATTCCCAAACCCTTCAGAAAACTATTATCCAAAACTTAACCTTTCTAATACGAAGAACTTTTTCTAAATTGTAGTTTTACTTCTCACACCCTTGAAAGTACCAGCTCAACTGCCTTTACGCTGACTTGTGTTTCAAATGCAATTGTATAGAATACGTAGAGCCACAATTTTACTCAATCAATCATGAAACAAAAGCAAAAAAACATAATGAGCAGTCTGTTTCTGGCTCTATCAGATTTAACTGCATTTATTGTACCCTTGTATTTATCGATTCTAATTATTAATCCTTTTCTTAACATAGATGTACAAGCTATCGAAAAAGTAATCCATCTGCATTGGGTATTTGGTCTGATTTTGATTGTATGGTATGCGTTTTCACTCAAACACTATTCTCATCGAAAAAGTTTTTGGTATGAGTTACGTGAGATATTGAAATACACCACCATTATTACTTTGCTTGAATCGATTGTTTTCGTTTTTCTGGGTAAACAATCATTGCTTCTTTGTTTAGCCTTGTCTTGGATTATCATCACGCTTTTCACTGTGGTATTTAGAGTTTTGTGTAAAGCTTTACTAGACAAACTTCATTTATGGAAAAGAGAAACAATAATTATTGGTTGTGGAAAAAATGCACTAGATACTTATAAAGCCATTTGTAAAGACAAGAACTTGGGCTATACAATTACTGAGTTTATCGCAATTCATGACGAAATCATTGAACCTGAGTTGAAAGAACTTCCTATAAAGATTCGAGTTCTTGATTCAACCAGTTTATTTAAAACTTTAAATTCTGAAAAAAATTACATCGTGGCTTTAGATTCTGAGCACTTTAAGCTTCGTGAAGCACTATTACGCGAATTTATTGTCAATCATTTCCAGTACATTTCAATTGTACCCTCTTTACGAGGAGTTCCTCTTTATCGTACAGACATTTCATTTATTTTTAGCCATGAAATTCTCATGTTGCATATCCGTAGAAACATTTCCAGAATTTCTTCCATCGTACTCAAACGGATCTTTGATCTTGTGGTTTCGCTATCCATCTTAATTGTACTTTCTCCAATTATGCTGTTTGTCTTTTTTAAAGTCAGAGCGGATGGTGGCCCTGCATTTTACGGACATGAACGCGTTGGAAAAGATGGCAAAACTTTCAAATGTTTAAAGTTTAGATCTATGGCGATCAACTCGAAAGAACTTTTGGAAAAGATTTTGGCAACAGACCCAGAAGCACGCAAAGAATGGGAAGAAACATTTAAATTAAAAGATGATCCTCGTGTCACCAAAATTGGTCAATTTCTTCGTAAATCTAGCCTAGATGAACTGCCTCAGCTTTTTAATATTTTAAAAGGTGAAATGAGTCTTGTTGGGCCTCGCCCCATTACAGCAGACGAACTTAAACGCTATGAAGATGATGTTGCTTATTACTTAATGACCAAACCCGGCTTAACCGGTTTATGGCAAGTGAGTGGACGAAGTGATGTCGACTATGCAACTCGAATCTATTTCGATGCATGGTATATCAAAAACTGGTCGCTATGGAATGATTTAGTGATTGTACTCAAAACTGTCAAAGTCGTTGTCATGCGTGAGGGGGCTTATTAAGCTCTCTTAAATGATTATGCTCTTCTAAACTTATGTGAATGATAGAAGAGCATATTTTTCATTTAACTCACCACAACTTTATCGCTGCGTTTGTAACCATCCACATAGCATTCTAGCTGATCCAAAATGCTATCCAAATCATTTCGATGCGTATAACTATGCTGAATCAGTTGCATTAGGCCCTTAATTTCATTTAATGCAAACTGCTTTTCAAATGACTTTACAATTCGCTCATGAGCAGTGGGCTGTACATTACTTCGCTCAATCAACAACTCTTCATAAAGCTTTTCGCCTGGGCGTAAACCGGTGTAGTGAATTTCGATATCACCTTCATCATCGGCATGCTCTTTGAGCTTAAGGCCACTTAAGGCAATCATTTGTGCAGCCAAATCTCGGATTTTGACTGAATCACCCATTTCAAGCAAAAATACATCTCCCCCCTCACCCATAGCACCCGCCTGAATCACCAGAAGTGCCGCTTCGGGAATGGTCATAAAGTAGCGTGTTACCTCGGGATGTGTCACTGTAATCGGGCCACCCGCTGCAATTTGCTTTTTAAAAAGTGGCACCACCGAACCCGAAGAGCCCAATACATTACCAAAACGCACAATACTGATGCGGGTTTTTGGCTGTGTGGCCGCAACTGCCTGACAATACAACTCAGCAAGACGCTTGGATGCGCCCATCACATTGGTCGGACGAACCGCCTTATCGGTCGAGATCAGTACAAAAGTTTCTACCTGTGCAGCAACGGCTGCATTTAAACTTTTAGCAGTCCCGACACTGTTGTTGCGTAGACCTTCTATCGGATTGGCCTCAACCAAGGGCACATGCTTATAAGCCGCGGCATGATAGACAGTCTGTACCTGATACTGCTGCATAATTCGGGTCAGTTTTTTTTCATTAAATACTGAGCCCAAAATCGGCAGCACATTGCTGGCAATCTGCTGTAATTCCTGATGAATGCTATACAGTGAAAATTCGGACTGCTCAAACAAAATCAATAATGCTGGTTGGCGCTGTAAAATCTGCCGACACAGTTCTGAGCCAATTGAGCCTCCTGCTCCTGTCACCAGCACGACTTTCGCGCGAATATTTTTATCGAGCAGTTCGACGTTGGGAGGAACAGGCTCTCGCCCCAGCAAACTCTCGATATCCACTTCGCGAATATCCGAAATTCGCAGTTGCCCATCGATAATCTGCTCAACACTCGGAATTTCTCGCACCGGTAATGCCAGCGACTCCAGCTTTTGAATAATTTTCATTTTTTGCTGACGTCCAATCGAAGGAATCGCCAGCAAAATCTCGTGCAAATGAAAGCGTTGTTTGAGTTGTAGCAACTCATCTGGCGCATACACTTTTAGCCCTTGAACCATCTGGCCTTGTAAGCCCGGTTGGTCGTCTAAAAAGAGTACCGGAATATGGTTTGAAGAGCGCTCTAGCACCAGCGCCATTTGTTGGCCCGCATTGCCCGCACCATAAATGGCAACACGGGTCTTTTCAATATGACTGTATAAGGTATTGTTAATAACAATACGGATACAGGCCCGACTACACCAGACCCATGCAAACAATAACGACCCAAAAATGATCGGAATACTCATCGGCACAAACGCGAGTCGTAATTTAGCGACCACATAAAGCGCGATCATGTTCAGTAAGACTGCCAAGGCCAGACGTAAAATAAAGTTCTCGTTAAAACTGCGAATCACGGCGCGGTAAACACCCGTCAGCCACAAACAACTTAAACCAAGCACAATGACCAGAAGCGGCCACCAGCTCATTCCTGCCATGATTGGGGTTTTATAATTAAATAAACGAATGGCAAACGCAAACCACATCAGAAGTGGCAATACACAAGCATCGATCAGCAGCAACAGCGTTTTTTTCTGCAGACGACCGAGTCCAGATAAGTAGTTGAGGTAAATCTTGACCATGCCTGTTTTCATTTGAGTTGCCATTGCGTTGGTCACTGGGTCTGCGTACACGCAGCATCTAATTGCTTAAGTAGCTGCTGAATGGCACTCAAGGTCTGCTGCATATTGTCTTGGGTTAAGGTTGGATGCACCAAAAACATCAGGCTGGTTTCCCCTAAAGCCCGTGCGTTGGGCAATCGCTGTGCAGGACGCCATGGCGTGTGGTCAAAAGCATGTTCGAGATAAACTTCAGAACATGAACCACTGAAACAGGGCACGCCCAGTGCGATAATTTCTTGCATGATTCGATCACGAGACCAACCCGGTGGCAATTGTTCTGGCACCACCTGTACATAACATTTGTAATAAGCATGTACTGTATCGACGGCAGGTTTTGCCACCAAAAAATACGGCGAATTTTCAAAGGCTGCCAGAATTTGCATGGCATTTTGGGTACGCAGCAATGTCCATTCGGCCATTCGTTTAAGTTGAATGCGGCCAATGACCGCTTGCATTTCCATCATACGCCAGTTGGTTCCAAAGGAATCATGTAACCAGCGAAATCCGGGTGGATGTGGGGTGTGATACACGCTGTCATAGTTTTTACCATGATCTTTATAGGCCCACATTTTTTTCCAAAGATATTCATCTTGTGTGGTGACCATACCGCCTTCACCCCCGGTGGTCATGATCTTGTCCTGACAAAACGACCATGCACCAATATGCCCAATTGCACCCGCAGATTTGCCTTTATACGATGCACCATGTGCCTGCGCACAATCTTCAATCACATAAATACCGCGCTCTTGCGCCAGTTGCATAATCGGGTCCATATCACACATCCACCCCGCCAGATGGACACAGATAATGGCTTTGGTATTGGGCGTAATGACAGCTTCAATGGTGGCTCTAGAAATATTCTGAGAATCTAGCTCCACATCGGCAAAAATCGGATTGGCACCCGCAGTGACAATCGAGCTGGCCGAAGCCAAAAAGGTACGTGATGTGACCACCACATCGTCTCCTGCACCGATATCTAGCGCCTTTAGAGCCAAATCCAGTGCAGTGGTGCCATTGGAAACCGCGACCGCGTAAGCAGCGCCTGCCCATGCGGCAAACTCTTTTTCAAAATCACGGCAATGTTGACCCGTCCAGTAATTGACCCGATTGGAGAGCAGCACATTCGAGACTGCATCCGCTTCTTCTTGGGTAAAACTGGGCCATGGGGCGAAGGCAGTATTTAACATGCTGAAGGTCCTGATCTTGATATCTTGATAATACGGGCTGGATTACCCACCACCGTTGCGCCATCGGGAACGTCGTCGATGACGACGGCCCCCATTCCCACCACAGCGCCACGACCAATCATTAATGGCCGAGTGGAGGTTCCCTGCCTCAGCATGGCGCCTGCACCAATATAGGCGTGATCGCCAATATGCACATTGCCGTTGCACTTGACTGACGGTGCAAAAGTGACGTAATTGCCAATCACACAGTCGTGTGCCACATAACTAAAATAATTGGCATGAAAGAAATCGCCTACACGAATATTCGAGCTGAAATGCACATGATTGCACAGTACGGCGCCTTGCCCAATCTGCACATCATCCATCTGGATCTGGGTCGCAGCCCATACACTCCAGTGCTGAAGCGAGTGTTGTTCGAGCTTTTGTACCAGTCGTTCACGTATCTGGCTGTTGGCGATGGCAATACAGACATATTTCGCTGTCGCTTCAAGCGCCACAAATGCATCGAACGTCAGCACTCGGTGTCCATTGACCCATTCGGCCGATTCGGCATCATCGATAAATACCAGTTCGTAAGCACTCTCTAAATCAGCCGCCTGCAACTGGGCACGCGCCAGCGGCATGACACCGCGCCCAAAACCACTGGCGCCATAAATGGCATAAAGCGTTTTAAAGGGTTCGCTCGTCATCTTTTGGATTTCCGGTAAATCGCGTCATGGTCACGGCCTCAGACTGATTGATGCCTTCTTTAATGAGCACCTTTTTGACGGTCTGTAGCATGATTTTAAAATCAAGCCAGATCGACTGATGCTCGACATACCAAGTATCGAGTTTAAATTTTTCCTGCCAGCTAATCGAATTACGCCCATTGACCTGTGCATGGCCGGTCATGCCCGGGCGTACATTGTGCCGCTTGGCCTGCTCTTCGTTATACAGCGGCAAGTATTCCATTAACAATGGACGCGGTCCGACAATACTCATGTCGCCTTTAATCACATTCCATAGCTCGGGCATTTCATCTAGGCTAGTCGAGCGCAGCATCTTACCAAAAGGTGTCAGGCGCTGATCATTCGGCAAAAGCTGCCCAGAGGCATCACGTGCATCGGTCATGGTGCGAAACTTAATCATATCAAAAGGTTTGCCATGCAAACCTGGACGTGTCTGACGAAACAGTACAGGTGAGCCCAAATTTTTACGGACTTTATACGCCACATACAGATAAAGCGGCGATAAAACCACCAGTGCAGTGGATGCAATCACAATATCAAGGCTTCGTTTTAGCATGACGGCTTCACACCCATTTCGGTCAGCATGTGTGCATTCACCCGATGCACATCATATTTTGTTAGGGCAATTTCCCGAGAACGTTGTCCCATATCTTCTACTCGCGCTGGCTGGTCGATACACTGCTGCATCGCATTCACCAACGCATCTACCGATTTTACTGCAACCAGATGGCCATTTTCACCTTCAATCACGGTTTCACGGCAGCCCGGTGCATCGGTGGTAATAACGGCACGGCCCATCGCCATGGCTTCTAGTACGGTACGTGGCGTACCTTCACGATATGAGGGCAACACATAGACCGATGTTGCGGCAATGGCCGGACGAACATCTTTGAGTTTACCCCAATACGTGACGCGTTGCTCTTGCACCCATTGATCCAGTTCTTTTTGGTCAATTGCAGACGGATTCTGGTCAATCCAGCCCACCAGATGAAATTCGATCTCGGGATGCGTGACTTTAATTTTGGCAGCAGCAGCGGCATATTCTCGCACACCTTTATCGCCGAGCAAGCGTGCGATCAATAGAAACGCCACTTTCGGCTGCCCGTTTGCCTGTCTTGGCAATTCAACCTGATCAAATTTAGCCAGATCGACCCCTGAGCCATTGACAACCACGGCAGGCTTATTGCGCTCGATCAAATTCATGTGTCGAAACAGTGCCAGATCGTCTGGATTTTGAAAAAATACCTTATCGCTATAGGTCAGGGCTTTTTTATACAGGCCGTGCACAGCACGCTGAAACAAACTTTTGGCCTGCCCCTCACCACGCTGAAATGCATAGCCCAATCCGGTAATCAGAGCAAAGCGCTGTGGCACGCGAGCAAGCCATGCCGCCCATGTGCCATAGATCACGGGTTTAATGGTATAAGACAACACCATATCTGGCTGTACCCGACGAATCACGCGATATAACGCAAATAGCGTGTTCAGATCGGCCAGCGGATTGGTCCCTGTACGCTGCATGGGAACTTCAAGCACCATATAGCCTAACTGTGTCAGTGCTGTCACTTGTTCGGGGAAATCGGCATGATTGGGCGCAATCACGACAACTTCATGCCCTTGTGTGGCAATGGCTTCTAAAAGTTTGCCTCGAAAGTTGAGTACCGACGGCAAATAACTGCTAATCATTAAAAATTTCATTGGCAAGAGGCCCAAAGTGCTGCGTATTGGTCCGCAACATGATCAAGACTAAACTGTGCAGCAACACGTGCACGCGCTTGGGTTTTTAAAATCTGTTGGTCTGTATCGGACAATTTAAAATAATGCGTTACTGCATCGGCCAATGCATCGACATCACGCGCAGGGACCACATAGCCAGTCTTCTGCACAATGAAGCCTGCATCGCCCACATCGGTGGTGACACAAGGTACACCCGAAGCCATCGCCTCGATCAGTACCGTTGGTAGGCCTTCGGTAATTGAGGTCATCACCAGCAGATCCAGCCCTTGGTAAAAACGTGGCATATCGTGGACTGGCCCGAAGCATATCACTTTATGCGGTGCAATCTGATAGCGCTGCATTAACTCGGCAATCTCAGGCTGCTCTGCCTCTACGCCCTTACCCGCCAGATGAAAGACCATAGGAAGCGCTTGCAGCTTCGCGATCATGGCAAATAAATACTCGAAACCTTTGGCAGCATGGTAGCGTCCGGCAAATCCAATCACCATCGGCGTGTGGCGCTCGGCTTGAGTATGAAAGTCTTGCAGTGTAATTCCGTTAGGAATCACACAGCCGCGCGCCGAGTGAAACCCAAATTGTTGATGCTGCTGAGCCGCGGCATGCGCACAATATACAATGGCCTCGGGGCGAGCCGAAAGACGACGACTCAGCAGTAAAGCCAGTTTGGTGCTGCGTGACTCATCTTTGAGCGCAGCCAAGGAGTGATGAATTCCCCATACAATGGGTGGATGCGACGCCCCACCCAAACAGGCCAGCGAGACCAGCACATTGGCATGATACATCCAGCACTGGATCACCGCTGGCTGAAGCGCTTTGATCTGCCGGCGCAACTGTAGCAGACAAGACAAAGTATTGATGCCGTTCCAGTGCAATGCCTTCACCGATGCACAACGATCTAGTGCAGCCTGATAAGTATCATTGACCCGCATCAGCGCGATCACGTGATGTTCGTGCTCGGGCTGTGCCTGAATCAGACGCGAGAGCATGCTCTCTGCGCCACCCAGCGCAGAAAAGTTCGTAATGACATGCAACACCTTCATGCGCTGCCGCTCCTAAATCAGGGCCAGATAGGCCTGTGTAATGGCATCCAAGCCATAGACCTGTTCTGGATGTTGAGCGCGATCTGTCTGAATATCGCCCTGTAAAACCTTAAACAGTGCATCGCTCAGTGCCGCCTGATCCTGATTGGGCACCAAAACACCATAGCGCCCCTGCTCCAGAATTTCACGTGGCCCACTCGGACAATCAGTCGACACAATATTGAGCTTTAAAGCCAATGCCTGAATCAGTGCACCGGGTAATCCTTCCCATTTTGAGCTCATCACATACACATCAGCCTTGGCCATGTATGCAAATGGATTGGCACGAAAGCCCGGCAGTGCCACATGTTGTTGAAGACCCAGTGTATGAATCAGGCTCTCTAACTCAGCGCGCTGCTCACCTTCGCCCAGAATAAAGAGATGTGCCGGCGTGCGCTGTATGAGCTGAGCAAACGCATGCAGCAACAGCGGATAATTTTTGGCTTCGGTTAATCGCCCAGCCGCCACAATCACAGGTATGCTACGCTCGGGCTGAAACCAAGGCTCTTCAACTGTTGCTTGGGCCAGTTGGTATAGCTCCGGCGTAATCACGGGATCGTAAATCAAGTGTGTTTTCGGCAAGGCAGTACCCAAATACTGCTGCATATCGTCGGCCACGCCTTGCGATACCGGAACCAAAACATCACAGCGCTGATACACCCAGCGCATCGCGCTTTGTAGTAGCCACTTTTTTAGGCCAGTACGATGTTTTAAATTCACACTGGCTGTACTGGTTTCGCGGCAAATCAGGCGGGTTGTGATACCCGATAACTGTTTGGCCCAATACACCATAATATTGGTGTGGGTCATGGTGCTAATCAGCGCATCGGGCTGTACCTGCTTGAGCCATGCCACCAATGGCCGCGTCATGTACTTCACCTGACCACAGGCCAAATCGACCAAATGCACAGCAGGAGACAACTCGGCTTTGAGTTTGGATTTTTCGCCTGCAAGATTGACCGCAATGACATAAGTTTCCAGTCCAGCATTGGCAAAACCATTGGCCAGCAATACCGCGGTACGTTCAGCACCGCCGCCGCCCAAAGTCGGAATGATCAAGGCTACTTTTTTCATTGCGGACGTTTCCTATACAGCACAATGTGCGTGAGTAAATACACAGCCGATACCAGATACACCAGCATCAAGGCCCAGCCTAGGCTTTCTATGCCCTTGCCTAAATACACAATCCAGTAGGCACCCGACAAAAAAAACAAGACCAGTGAAATGAGATTGCCAAGCACAAAAATACGCGAAATCCGTAACGATACCACAAGCCTCGACAGCAACACACACGGCACATAAAACGGAATATACAGCAGCAAATACTTTAAAATATAGGCCACCTGTACCGTGCTTTCGGCACTAAAACGACCACGCTCGAACACCAGCGCGACAATAGGCTCTACAAAAAAATACAGCGGCAACAGCAACAGCGCAAACACCACAAAGCTCAAAGCCGCCAGCTTCAATCCTTCGCGAATTCCGTGGGCAGAGTCTTTTACAATCTGCTCGGCAATATGCGGGAACAACACCGAATTGATGATAATCCCCACCAGCATCAGGCCCGTAGACACCAGCTTGGTGGCATAGTTCAAACTCGCCACCTGCCCATCGCCTAAATAACCCGCCAGATAATTTGAAATGACCGGTAATAAACCCAAAATTGCCGATGAAAACACAATCCAGAAAAAATCTTGAATCAACGGCCGATGCTTATAAAAGAGCGCGCTACGCGGGCGCTGCCACTGAAATGCGATCTGCCGCCGTAAGGTCAGATACTGCCCCGTCAAACGTAGCCCAAAGCCCAAATACCAGCCGCAGGTGAGCAACAGTGCCGCAGGAACCTGCTGAATACTGAGCAGCACAATGGTGCCCAAAGGAATAAATAGCGAAAATAGATTGTTGATCAGGCTTCGTTTTTCGGCATTTAGAATGCTGTCAAAATAAGAGGTCAGACCTTGTACCACAATCATAGGCGCAAGCAGCAGGCCTATTGTGATGATTTGCTGATTTTTTTCGGGTGTGGCATGCAAAAAAAATGGCTGTAGCAGCGCACTATATGCCACACAAACCCCACTGAGCAGCACTAAAAACAGCAGGTTCAGCCCCATCATTTCGGAGAAAAACAGCGCTTGCGCCTGCTCAGCCTTGGCCTGCAAATAGGCAGACATAATGGTGGCATTGATGGAGGAGCCGTATAAACTGACCAGATACAGCGGAACGCTTAAGGCCAGATAAAACACGTCAATCTGACTGGATACCCCAAAGTGATAGGCCACCAGCATTTCTTTGACAAAGCCTAATGTACTAACAGCCAGACCAATTAAAAGTACCAGTGCAGACGACGACAGAAGCTTTTTATACATTGAAATCAGGTTAAATCCTGCACATACCACTGCATGGCCTGTTCAATACCCTGTGCAAATTTATGTGTCGGTACATAACCCAGTAAGTGACTAATTTTGGAGATATCCGCTTGAGAGTGTCTTACATCTCCTGCACGGAACTCCCGATGTACCGCATCTTTTGCGTATTGCACCTGATTATTCGCAAGTGCATTACGAATTGCCTCAAACAACTGATTGAGCGTGGTACGGTCACCGACTGCCACGTTGTACACCTGATTCTTGGCCGCTTCTGATGAGGTGGTTGCAGCCAACAGATTGGCTTGTACCGTATTTTCAATAAAGCAGAAATCGCGACTGGTTTCGCCATCACCATTGATAAACACGTCTTGGCCCTGAATCATGGCTGCGGTCCATTTTGGAATAACCGCCGCATAGGCACCATTTGGATCTTGGCGCTGACCAAAGACGTTAAAATAACGCAGGCCGATACACTGAAAGCCATAACTTCGTGCAAAGACATCGGCATAGATTTCATTGACATACTTGGTAACCGCATAAGGTGAAAGTGGCTTGCCAATATTGTCTTCAACTTTAGGTAATGCGGGGTGATCACCATAGGTGGAACTACTGGCGGCGTAGGTAAAGCTTTTAACCTGCGCATCTCGAGCCGCGACCAACATATTTAAAAAGCCGCCAATATTGACACTATTGGTAGTAATCGGGTCATCTAGTGAACGTGGTACAGAACCGAGTGCAGCCTGATGCAACACATAATCGACGCCCGCACATGCCGCATGACAGGTGTGCAGATCGCAAATATCGCCTTCAATAAAACGAAAATTGGCCCATTGTTCAGCGCTGACCAAGCCTTGAACTTCATCTAAATTGTGCTGATGCCCTGTGGCAAAGTTATCTAGCCCCACCACACGCTGATTTAATTTCAGCAAGGTTTCGAGCAGATTTGAACCAATAAAACCTGCAACCCCTGTCACCAACCATGTACTGGGTGTCGCTTTGAGCGACGTACACAGATCTTGATAAGCCGTCATGATGATCTCTCCACTTAACCGCACTACAACTTACAAACGGATATCCGACTGCGCGTGATCCAGTACATATTTTAAATCGTAGACCACATGATTGGCGCGTCCTAATGCATGAATCGCTTCACTGCCCATCGCTTTAAACTGATCATGGGCGACCGCTAAAATAATCGCATCGTAACGACCTTGCTCAGGCTGGGCCACAAGATCAATCGCGTATTCATGATGCGTTTCTTCATCGTCTGCCCACGGGTCGTAAATATCGACCTGCATATTGAAGTCTTTTAGCTCCGTCACGATATCGACAATTTTGGTATTACGAATATCGGGACAGTTTTCTTTAAAGGTTAGCCCCAAAATCAGTACTTTGGCATCTTCAATCTGAATGCGCTTTTTGTTCATGGTTTTGATGAGCTGATTGGCCACATACATGCTCATGTTGTCGTTTAAACGACGGCCTGCCAGTATAATTTCTGGGTGATACCCAATGGCCTGTGCCTTGTGAGTGAGGTAATACGGATCGACCCCGATACAATGCCCCCCAACCAAGCCCGGACGAAACGGTAAAAAGTTCCATTTGGTGCCTGCAGCTTTGAGTACTGCTTCGGTATCGATGCCCATTTTATTAAAAATAATTGCCAGTTCATTAATCAGGGCAATATTGACATCACGCTGGGTGTTTTCAATAACCTTGGCTGCCTCAGCCACCTTAATGCTCGGTGCCTTATGGGTGCCAGCTTCAATAATCAACTGATACACCGCATCGACGTAATCTGCAATTTCAGGGGTAGAGCCCGCCGTGATTTTTAAAATATTGGTCACACGGTGCGCTTTATCGCCAGGATTGATACGCTCGGGGCTATAACCTGCAAAAAAATCCTGATTAAAGCTTAAACCCGACACTTGCTCTAAAATCGGCACGCAGACCTCTTCGGTTGCACCCGGAAATACCGTCGACTCATACACCACCACATCGCCTTTTTTAAGTGCGCGACCAATGGTCTGTGACGCTTTGATGAGCGGTGTAAGGTCGGGCTGTTTAAACTGGTCAATCGGGGTAGGTACAGTCACAATAAAGAAATTGCAATCTTGCAAATCTGAGACATCGCACGAGTAGTGCAAATGCTTGGCCTGTTGCAGCTCATCTGCACTGACCTCAAGCGTATGGTCTTGCCCCTGCTGTAGCTCGCTGATGCGTTTTTGATGGATATCAAACCCGACTACAGCAACATGCTTGCCGAACTCGACGGCCAGCGGTAAGCCCACATAGCCCAAACCAATGATAGCAATACGAAGATTTTGAAGATCTAGAGGCATGCAAGACGACATAAACGTTGATTATTCTGTGAATAGATGCAGTTATTCTACAACATTCTCCATATCGGAATGTGTCATTTTTTTCGTTATACTTTTATTAGAGATTTTTAATAATAACAAGAAATATAAAGCAGAATTTACAATTGCGAAGCAAAGCGCATTTTTGTAATTCTGTGTAACTTTAATCACAAAAAAGTTAAAAATATTTTTAAAAATTAATGTTTTAACAACGTGTAGATATGTAAAAATTTAAAATATTAGCGTATAAAGATGACTTTATGGCCGCAGAGGACATCGCATTGAAAGCTGAATTTGAATTTTTGGTAAAATTAACACAATCTAATTCACTTGAGGTCAGATTGGCTGCGATTGATGCAATAGCCAAAACCAGACAACACAAAGCATTTGTAATTGATACTCTATCTCACATCATCAAATTTAATAGTGAACAAGAAAAAAAAGCGGCAATCAAAGCACTCGGTGAGCTAGGCGGTCGGGCTGCTATAAACGTTTTGATCGATGAAATCAAAACACCAACAAATAGCTCAATCAAGACATTGGCTATAATGGCTTTAGGCGAGGCATTCAAAAATACGGACATGAATGAACTGGTAGAAAACGTGATAGATCGTGAACAAAAATTACAACTTGTGGTGTTGTAGAAATTACTCACCTAATCAATTGTAAGACCAAAATAAGTATTACTGACGACAAACTACTATAAATAATACCTCATATTATTAGAACAAGAAGATTCCTAAACAACAATAATTCGTGTATATGTATGCGTGTATTTAGGTACATATATCAATTATAGGTTTAACATGACAACTAAAATCTTACCTGTCATTATGGCAGGTGGTAGCGGCACCCGCTTATGGCCCTTGTCACGCGCACAATATCCGAAACAATTTTTAAAACTCTCTCCAGATGGCTACACGTTATTACAAGCCACTCTTTTACGTTTAAAAAATCTTGATTGTGCAGACCCAATTCTGATCTGTAACGAAGAACATCGCTTCTTGGCCGCAGAGCAAATGCGCGAAATTGGCATAACCGCCAAAATTATTTTGGAGCCTGAAGGTAAAAATACAGCGCCCGCGATTACGCTGGCGGCACTGTACCAGACCCAACAAGCAAAAGACTCAGATACCATCATGCTGGTGTTAGCAGCAGATCATGTAATTACTGAGCAAGCGCAATTTGAACACAGTATTATGCAAGCGCTAGAACTTGCAGAAGATGACAAACTGGTCACCTTTGGTATTGTGCCTACACATGCCGAAACTGGCTATGGCTATATCGAAAAAGGGAATGCAGCGCTCAATGGTTTCCAGGTACAGCGCTTTGTAGAGAAGCCCGATGCCGCCACAGCCGAGCAGTATTTAGAGAGCAAGAAATTTCTGTGGAACAGCGGCATGTTTATGTTTAAAGCAGATGTTTATTTAAACGAACTGCAAAAGTATGCGCAAGATATCTACAGCTCGTGCGTTGCTTCAATGCAAGACACCAAAGCAGATCTAGATTTTGTCCGGATTGATAAAGAGGCTTTTAAACAGTGTCGTTCTGAATCAATTGACTATGCTGTGATGGAGAAAACCCAAGATGCAGTGGTGGTGCCACTCGATGCCAACTGGAACGATGTCGGCTCTTGGTCTGCGCTTTGGGATATTCAAAATAAAGACGACCAAGGTAATGTGATTCAGGGTGATGTAATTACTGTAAAAAGCGAAAATAACTATGTGTTTAGCGAAAGCCGTTTGGTGAGCTTACTTGGCGTTGACAATCTGGTCGTGATTGAAACCAAAGATGCCATACTGGTTGCAGACAAATCTAAAGTACAAGACATTAAAAAGATTGTTGAAACTATTAAAGAACAAGGCCGTACCGAGCATTTCTGTCACCGTGAAGTATACAGACCATGGGGCAAATACGACAGTATCGACCATGCAGAACGCTATCAGGTAAAAAGAATTACAGTGAAACCTGGCCAGAAACTTTCGATCCAGATGCACCATCATCGCTCTGAACACTGGATTGTGGTGAATGGCACCGCTAAAATTCATAAAGGAAAAGAGTCATTTCTACTCACAGAAAATCAGTCGACTTATATTCCTTTAGGCGAGATTCACGCGCTTGAAAATCCAGGTAAAGTTCAGCTTGAACTAATTGAAGTGCAATCGGGTTCTTATTTGGGCGAAGATGATATTGTAAGGTTTGAAGATCTGTACGGTCGTTGTTAAACAACAGTTAACCTATTCAAGCCGCGCGAAATGCTCGGCTTGAATAATTTTAAACTATTGCATCGATTCTTTTTTAGCAGCCCATTTCTGCTGAACATACTGCTCAATTTCAGTGTGAAAGCGCTGATTTGAAAACTTTAAAGCCTGATTACGGCAGTTTTCTGGCAAAAATAAATCACAATTCCGCTCAAAATCTTCAACTGCCGTAATCACACTTGAGACTTCCTGCTTATCAAAAAAAGCGCCCGTTGGATTTGCAGAGTGAATCGAATTGATGGTTTCTAATGCCCCACCTTTACCAAAAGCAATCACGGGTGTGCCGCATGCTTGAGACTCAACAGGTGTAATACCAAAATCTTCTTCCGCTGCAAATACAAAGGCTTTAGCACGCTGCATATGATCTTGCATCACGCTGTTCGATTGATACCCTAAAATTTCGATATTAGATGTCGCTTTAGACTTGATTTTTTGCATATCTGGGCCATCCCCAATCACGACCAATTTTTTATTGGGCATATGAGAAAAAGCTTCAACAATTAGATCAATTTTCTTATAAGGCACCATACGTGAAGCGGTAAAGTAAAAATCATCTTTGTTTTCACGTAGTGTAAAGCGATCTGTGTCGACAGGTGGATAAATCACATCTGCATCGCGGCCATATACCTTATGAATACGACGCGCAATAAATTTAGAGTTTGCAACAAAGTGATCTACCCCATTGGCGGTGCGGTAGTCCCACATCCGAATTTTGTGTAATAACCAACGTACAATAATGGCTTTTATGCCCTTGGTGAGCCCCAACTCACGTAAATACTGATGCTGTAAGTCCCATGCATAGCGTATCGGCGAGTGAACATAGCTAATGTGCAGTTGGTCTGGCCCCGTAAGCACACCTTTGGCTACTGCATGGCTACTCGATAAAATCACATCGTAGGCAGAGACATCTAACTGCTCAATGGCTAAAGGCATAAATGGAAGATAATTGCGGTATTTTGTTTCAGCTTTAGGAAATTTTTGAATAAATGTTGTTTGGGCGTGTTTACCTAAAAAATGCTGTCGACTTTCATCGCTTAAAAAATCAATCACAGCAAATAGATCTGATTTTGGGAAAACTTTTAATATTTCAGTCATTACGCGCTCTGCACCCGCATAGGTGACGAGCCAATCTGCAACTAAAGCTGTTTTTACATTTTCATTCATTTTATTACCAAAACCCTGAACTAAATTCATTATACGGTATAAGATTTACTGAGATAAAACTTGATCAATAATTTCATTAAGCTTCTGTGCAGATTTATCCCAAGAAAAACGTTTTATATTTTCATACCCATCAATTACAAGCTTTTCCATCAAAGCAATATCTAAATTTACAAATTCGATTGCTGCCCTAATAGAATTAACATCATTAGGTTCAAAGTAAAATGCAGATTCTTTTAAAACTTCAGGTAATGATGCTGCGTTTGAAGAAATAACAGGACAACCACACGCTTGAGCTTCCAGAGGTGGGATTCCAAAGCCTTCATACAAAGAAGGAAAAATAAAAAATTTAGCATTTTGATAAAGCTCGACTAACTCTTGATCACCAACCCTACCTAAAAATTTTATTCTAGGATCATTATTGACAAGTGAAGTTTGATCACTAAATGCATTTGACAGTGAACCAATAATTTTTAAATCTAAATCTACATTTGATTTTAGAAATGCATCAATCAGATTTGGGAAGTTTTTATGTTTATTTGGTGAAGATACTGCTAAGGCATATGGCTTCTCAGATTCTTTTTTAATAAGAGGATAGAAAATATCTGATACCGCATTGTAAATTACACCAATTTTGTTCTTATCTAAATTATATTCTTTAGAGATATCATCTTTAGAAAAATTACTCACTGTTAATACTTTTTTACTAGAATTTATAACTGTAGGAACTAAGATTTTATAGAATATACGAAATTTAAAAGAATAACTTTCTGGATATCTTAAAAAAGTGACATCATGAATAACTGAAACTTTATTTTTATAAAAAATTGGTGCCGTATTACATAAATTAATTAATAAAGGATTACCTAAAGATCTAAGGTATTTAGTTAAAGTATATTGCTCCCAAAAATGACCAGAACCTCCTTTAATTTCCTTAATATTAAATTCATTTATAGAAAAATTATCAACAATTGAATCAACATTTGGAACTAATAAAATTACACCATGACGATATTTTAAAAGTGACTTACAAATTTCTAAAGCAAATCTTTGAACACCCGTTATATTTTGAGTTAGAAATCTTGCATTAATATATATCATAATTAAAATTTCTCATTAAATGTAAAATAATCAACATAAACTATACTTTCCCTTTTGATTTTAAGTACTGAGTATAACCAAGAGATAATCCTAAAACTATAAAGAAAGGAATCATCTGCGATGGAGTGGTTAGCCTATGTTCTGTTGCCGAAGAAAAAATACAAACCCAAAAAGCCAATTTCAATCCAAGAGCTAAATCAGATGCCCAAAATTCAATTTTTTCTATTTCTTTATAAATATAGAAAAACAAGAAAAAAAACAGCAAAAAACCTATAATTCCCAATTCAGATAATATATTAAGAAAAGAATTATGTGAGTGGAAGTCTGTATGAACAATATGCTGACCAACCTTAATATTAAAAAAAGGTACAACTTGTAAATAAGTATAATTCCTATCATCAAAGCTACCAAAGCCTAAACCTGTAACAGGCGAAGATATAAAATTATCAAATGCTCTAGGCCATATAAATATAGCACGATCAATAATTGTACTTGAACGTTCTAATCCTAATGAAATAGGTGCACTTTCATCTCCTTCAAAAATAGAGTTTTTCCCGATTCTCAACCAAATCGGATAAGAATAAAATAAAATGAGAGCTTGAATAAAACATAAAAAAATAAAACCGATTAAAGGTTTTCTAAATGAAAATAGAAAATATATAAAAGAAAAAAATAATGCTAATACTGTTCCTCTAGAATCTGTCATTAAAAGACTAAAGAGGAAAACTGAAAAGCAAAAAATATTAATTTTTGTTTTATTCTTTATCAATAAGCCCAATGACAATGCAGACATAACTCCATAAAAACCTCCTGCAGCATTATGAGCCTCAAAAAAGAAGTAATGAATTGTTAGACCTTCTTTTTTCCCTATAAAAAAAGCAAATATCGAAATAAAAGAAATAATTAAAAAAGCTTTTTGAATTTTATATATTGGATTTTTATTGCAACCCAATATATATATTACAAAAAAAATAAGATATGTTACGAAATAATTGCCATCTCTTCTGTAAAAATCGAACTCAAAAAAAGATTGAGGATTATAAAAAAGTGTTGAAACTATTATATATAGAGATAAGATAAGCAAAGAAGCCATTAATTTACTTACAATAAATCTTTGCTCAAACAATTGAATCAGAGCAATAGGCAATAAAATGAGAGGAAGTAAACTAATATAGACAAAATTAGTAACAGAAAATATTAATGCTAAAAAAGCAATAAAATTTATCATTTACATCGCCACTCATTAAAAATCCTAGACACCATATCATACATTCTTAACAACTATTAAATCCACATAAAAAGTAATAATTTCACATATCTTTTATCGATATAATTACAAAATAAATTTCAGCACTGTATTTTAGCTAAAATCTAAAATAATTTGTATAAGAAAACTGAATTTCTTTAATTTTATCTAACATTCTTTTTGAACAAAGCTCTAACCGATGAGTGTCAAGTAGAAAAAATATCAATTTCTCAACAAAATTATCAATATTTCTTCTATCAGCTATCTCAACAAAGTTAGAAAAAATATCAAGACCTTCCATAGATTCTGGTGTTGCAAATATTGGTATTCCATAAGAAGCCCCTTCTAATATTTTCATTTTTATACCAGACCCTAGAACAATTGGTGATAATAATAATTTGTTTGTTAGAAATTGATTTTCTAACTCTTCATCTGACACTCTACCCATAAATAAAACATTTTCAAGAAAACATTCTTGCTTTGAAATACTTAGATCTTTGAACTCCATACCACAAATTTTAATTTTTACTCTTGAATCCTTTTCAAAAATTTTTCTTGATAATTTTTTAACGATCCAAATGACTGCCTCTTTGTTTGGATAATGGCCTGCAGAACCTAAAAACATAATATTAAAATCATTAGCACCATTCCATTTTTTTAATTTTAACTCAATTATTTCCTTAAATAAAATTCCTTTGTTCTTTTTATCCAAAAAAAGCATATCTTTACTAGACATGTAAACAACTCTTTTAGCTCTTTTTATAATATTTTTTTCCAAAAAGTAAGTTTTTAATGAATTTATCAAATAAAAAGGAATCAAATAAAATTTCGAATTATAAATATTTTCATATGACAATTTATATTCAACATTATGAGATACATAAATATAATTTATTTCAAGATCTGGCATGTTGCCACAAGAATCTAAATTATCAAAAATAAATAAAGTATCTGGATTTTTATTTTTCACTTCTCTTAAATCATCTTTCAGCTTTTTAGATATAGCTACATGTATATTTCTTGGATACAAAGAAAATATAAGATTAAAAACAAAATAAAGAAAAGTTAAAAAACTAGTCACCCTAGGAATTTCTCTTTCATAAACCTTCCACATCACATTGTCAGGTAAAACATATTCATTAATTTGATCATAGTCTTGGTTAATATCTAAAAAAAAAGCATCAACTTGATCATATTCTTTTGATAATTGAATTAGATGATTATAACAGGCGAGTCTACCCCCTGATTTACCATTATATGGTACACAACCAGCAACATAACATATTTTCTTCATTACACAACCTATCATCTAGCCAAAAAATCAGTATTAATTCTCAAAAATAAAATCATACCATTAAATGAAAATTAAAGCACCTTTAATGAGCAACTAATAAATCACTTAATTTTTTTTAAAAAAATTGTCAAATTTTAACACATAAAAGACTCTTAAGATAAACCGACGAAACTCAGAGAAAAATAAATAGAAAAATAAAGCACTAACAGAAAAATAAATAAACAAAACAACAAAAGAATTAAATAAAAAATTAAATATATTAATCTTATAAATATAAAAATCCTTTAAAATAAAATATGTTACTATGATAGACAATATTACAGATAAACCATAAAAAAAGATACTTTTAAAATATACTCTTAACTCAGATTCAAATGCAAACCTAAAAACATAATATGGTCTCCATATGCAAATAACTAGCAAAAGACTTATTACAACCCCAAATAAAATTCCAGGTAAACCAAAATAATAACCCAAAACTATCGACAACCCTAAATTAATAAAAGCCTCAATAATAGGTGCATAAATATCATTATATAGTGCAAATGCATATATAAATGGATCAAACACTCTTGTCAACGTAATAAATAGATATGACACAAGAAGATAGAACACCATATTATCAATCACATAACTCTCACCCACCCATAGTGTAACGAAACTTGTAGCTTGAAAAAAGAAGACCATACAAATAATCGAAGCAATCCAAAATCTCAAACATAAAAACTCATAAAAAAAGGAAACTATTTTTGTTTTATCTCCATCAGCAACCAGATTTCCTATTGCTGGTTGAAAGCTTGAAAATATAGCATTAATCAACACTATGATACCAAGAATAATCATCATATAGTTATCATATATTGCAACTAATTTTAGACCAACATAAGCATATATAATTAGCGGGGTTGTCTGCATTAAAATAAACCCAGCGAACTTATGAAAAAATAATTGTTTCGTATGAGTTATAATATGAGGGTTTTCTTTTCTAATCCTCACAGCTTCTGACATATCAATACTTAACCAAGGATATTCTCTATCTATGATCTTTTTTAAAAGATAGCTTGATATAACTCCACAGCACAACTCTAGAAAAACCCAATACACAAACCCATTTTCAAAGTAGGTAATAGCTAAAATTTGTAATATTAGTTTAGTAATTTGAACTCCTCTTACACATAATATTACCTTATATTCTTTCATATCAGAAACTAGTAAAATTTGTTTATAGTTCATAAAATATGTTAGTAAAGAAGAAATAACTAGCGCAAGAAAAATACTATATGCATACCATAAGGGCAAATGTGTTTTTTCGAAAATTATAGGAAAAAAACACATTAAGACACCTGAAGATAATATAACTAAGTAACCAATTTTTCTGTATAACCATCCCTGGATAGTCATAATATCTTTAATTTTATCTTTATTGTTATCCAATATTGGTTTGTAAAGTGCTGATGCTATTGCAGCAGATATACCAAGTTCTGCCAAATTCAAAAATCCAACCAAATTAATTACAATAGTATTCAAGCCCAGAATTTCAGTACCTAAATATTTTATAAATACACTTCTTGAAACAAAACTCAATAAAAGTAATATGACAAAAAAAAGCAATGATACTTTAGCATTAATTAAAACTTTTGAGGTTCTATTGCCATTTTGCATTCAAAATATACCTAACATTATGGGCATATTTGCCCTTTATCTAATTAAGTTAAACCAGTTTTAGAGAGTTAGCCATTCTATTATCTATAAAACTTGAATATCGAAAAAGTTCTTGTATACATAAGCATATAACTTAATAACATAAAGCTTAATAAAAGATGATTACACACAACGATTCTACAAATTAAGCATTAAAAAGACTACATATAATTTTAATTTTGGTCTACAATTCTGAATAAGTTTTATTCCAAGCTATAACTACTAACGACCCAAGGTTCTTGCTGTGACGCTAAAAAATACCTTACTTTTTGTATCAATCTGTTATTTAGGACTCTCTGGTTGTGCCGTTACTTCAGGTTTGCAAACACACGACATACCTGAGCAAGGCACTTATGTAACCGATCAAGGCGCTCAGGTTTCAATTGTACAGCTCAACCAAACCAATTTGCCTAAACTACAGCCCGCTGAAAATATTCGCTATCAATCGGATATTGCAGCTTTATTTAGAGCATCACACCAGTTATACCGTTTAAGAGCAGGTGATGTTTTATCTATACAGCTTTGGGCCTATCCTGAAATTACACCTCCTCTTCAAGATGGAAATAACATTAAAGGCATTGGTTACCCTATTGATAGTAATGGGAATATCTACTTACCTTTAATTGGAAAAGTACAAGCACAGGGTAAAAGTGTTTCCGAGCTGACTCAGCACCTCCGCTCCAGATTTGCTCAGTACTTAAAAGCGCCAGATGTCGTGGTTCGTGTACTCTCTTATGAAGGTAGCCGTTACTTTGTAAATGGCCAAGTCATGAAAAGCGGACAATACACCTTAAACGATCAGCCAATCAGTATTTACACAGCGCTCAGTATGGCCGGTGGCGTAAATACCGAAACAGGTGATAACACCTCTATTCAGCTCATTCGAAATGGTAAAACCTTCGATTTAAATGCAATCAGCCTAGAAAAACAGGGTTATTCTTTACACAATTTATTGATTCAACCCAACGATACGATTTTTGTAAATACCAAACAAAATCAGAAACTTTACGTGATGGGTGAGTCGAATAAAAGTCAAGCACTTGCTTTACGCGATCAGGGCATGACTTTAAGTGATGTATTGGGTGAAAGCGAAGGGATTAACCCATATTCCGCTAGTGCTGCCCGAATTTACGTGATGCGTACGAACTTACAAGATCGTACATCAAAGCTGTATCATTTAGATTTGTCTAACCTCGGCAACTTGGCTTTGGCCAATCAGTTCCAGATGCAAAAAAATGATATTGTGTATATCGATGCAACAGGCCTGACTCGCTGGCAACGTGTGATCGGGCAAATCGTTCCATTCGCAAGCGCAATTTATTCATTTAAGATTCTTGGAAATAACTAAAATGCAAATCCAAAATGTTTTGGTCATTTGTGTGGGTAATATTTGCCGCAGCCCGATGGCCGAATATCTGCTAAAACAAAAGCATCCTGAGTTACATATAGAATCGGCCGGTATTTCTGGTTTGACTGGCCATAGTGCAGATGATAAAGCCATTCAATGTATGGATGCCTTAAATATTGATATGCGCAACCATGTGGCACGTAAGTTGAATGCAGAGATGATCAAGAAAGCCGACCTTGTGCTAGTCATGAGCAATAATCAGCAAAAACACATTGAGCAGACTTGGCCATTTGCCAAAGGCAAAACCTTTCGACTTGGGCATTGGCAAGGGCAGAATGTACCCGACCCATATCAGCATGATCAGGCCTTTTTTGACCAAACTTGTATCAACATTCAGTCGTATGTCGCGGACTGGGCATCACATCTATAATTTGAAGAAGTAACATCGACACTATGAGCCAAAATTCAAATACCAATGAAGACACAATCGATTTAAAAGAGTTGCTCTTCTCCTTAATTGCACAATGGAAATTGATTGCCGTCTGCACCTTATTCTGTCTTATTTGCGCCCTTCTTTATCTGCGGGTTTCTCCAAGTATTTATGCGACAGATGCCATGATACAAGTTGAAGACAGTAAAAGCGCTGCATCTCAAGCACTTTTAGGCGAGCTTGGAAACATCGCTGGTGGTGCAGGTCAAAAATCCCCAGCAGACGCTGAGATTGAAATTTTAAAGTCCAGATTAGTGCTTGGTAATGTCATTCAAAATTTAAATTTAAATATTCAAATAACAGATACACAAGATACACTTCTTCACCGACTGTTTAATCGTGATAATACTCAAATTGATTACTCACACAAAGGCGTAGAATATAAAGATCCAACTCATGCTTTCTTTATTCAACGTTTGGATGTACCTGAGTACTATCTTGATAAACCCTTAAACTTAGAATTTAAACCTCAAACGCAGCAATTTAGTTTGAGTTATAAGGACATGCCTGTTTTTGAAGGCACGTTAAATAAAGAGAATATTCGTAAAGACGCTAAAGGCACATGGCAAGTACGAATCGACAGTCAAGTACCTTTTAATCGTACTTTTATACTTCGTCGTTTATCTGTCCCGACAGCAGTGAAAGAACTCACTCAAAACTACGCAGTGGCTGAAAAAGGCAAACTCACTGGTGTGGTGGGGCTCACTTACCAAGGCCAAGATCCTGTTCATATTACGCAAGTACTGAATAATATTTTAACGGTATATCACGCGCAAAATATCGAGCGTAAGTCTTTAGAGGCACAGCAAACACTAAGCTTTCTAGACAAACAATTGCCAGAACTTAAAAAGCAGCTTGAAGAGTCTGAGCTTAAGTTTAATAAATTCCGTGAACAATACAATACAGTCGATGTCACACAAGAATCTGAGCTATTTTTAAAGCAAAATATTGCACTCGAAACGACAAAAATTGAGCTCAAACAAAAACAAGCCGAACTCGCAGCAAAATATACCAGTGATCATCCACTCATGGCTGAAATCAATGCTCAGCTCGATGCTGTGAATAAAAAGTCTGCCGAGTTAAATGCAACCATTAAAAGACTTCCAGAGCTACAGCGTCAGTATCTGCAATATTATCGTGATGTAAAGGTCAATACGGAACTCTATACCAATTTACTCAATAACTACCAGCAACTTAAAGTTGCCAATGCAGGTGAAATTGGCAATGTACGAGTGATTGACACCGCAATCGAACCTGTGAAACCAATTAAACCTAAGAAATTAATTGTGTTAATTTTATCTCTTTTTGTGGGAGGTTTTATTGGTGTACTGATTGCATTGATGCGTAAAATGCTCCGTACAGGCATTAAAGACTCTGCACAAATCGAAAATGAACTCGACCTGCCTGTATATGCAACGGTACCCCGCTCGCCTATTCAGGAAAGTCGAATCAAATTACTTAAAAAGAATAAAAGTATTCCAATTTTATCGATTAAAAACAGCGACGATATTGCCATTGAAAGTTTACGTAGCATGCGTACCGCCATTCACTTTGCTTTAGCAAATGCAAAAAACAATCTGATTATGATCGCAGGCCCTGCACCTGCAGTGGGTAAGTCGTTTGTTTCGGTGAACTTGGCGGCGATATTGGCACAGAGCAATAAACGCGTGCTGTTGATCGATGCAGACTTACGCCGTGGATACCTAAATAAATACTTTAATGTCGAGATTAAACCTGGCTTATCGGAATATTTAAGTGATGAGGCCAGCTTTGAGTCGATCATTCATCATTCTGAAGTGGCTGGTTTAGACATGATTACTCGAGGTAAAAGCCCTGCGAATCCGTCTGAAATGCTCGGCTCTGCTAAATTTAAAGCCTTTCTTGATGAAATCATGCCGCTTTATGATCATATCTTGATTGATACGCCGCCAGTACTTGCTGTAACCGATGGTATTATCATTTCACAATATGCAGGGGTAAACCTGATCATTGCGCGTCATAATAAGACGCAAATGAAAGAGCTTGAATTAACCGTAAGTCGCTTCGAACAGGCAGGCGTGAAAGTGAATGGCTTTATTTTAAATGATATCGAGAAGTCGAGTGGCGGCTATGGATACAACTATGCCTATAGCTATACCGCGGCAAAAGATGATTGATCATCTAATCTAATAAACTCAAAAAAGCCGAATCACATGATTCGGCTTTTTCGTTTAAACAACGCAAACAGTATAAAAATCCACTCGTTTTTTTTTACAAACATTATATGCTAAACGGATGCATGCTAAGATCACATGTATTTTTAACATGATCAAATAAACATCTTTTTTGGAACATTGTATGAGTAAAGCCTTACCCGTTGCTGTCGCTATCATTTTAGGCGGTGCTGCACTTATTCCTGTTTATTACGCGACTCAGCATCCTGCAACAAATGTAGGCAGCAAGGCTGACCAAAATGCGTCTCCGGTGCAAAAAATCAGCTATGCGCTCGGTTATGAAGTTGCCAACCAAACACCTGCAGAGCTTGATGTCAATGCATTTGTACAAGGTATTCGTGATGGTCATGCTCATACACCTGCAGCCTACACGCAAGAGCAGCTTCAAGCCGCCTATACTGCTTACCAGCAAGAAGCGCAGCAAAAAGAGCTTGAGCATGCCAAAAAGTCTGAATCGAGTAGCAATGACTTCTTAGCCGAAAATGCCAAAAAAGAAGGCGTTAAGACTACAGCATCTGGCTTGCAATACAAAATTATTACCGAGGGTACAGGTAAACGCCCAACAGCCACGTCTGTGATCAAAGTACACTACAAAGGTCAGCTCACCGATGGTAAGGTCTTCGATAGCTCGTATGATCGCGGTGAGCCGGTTGAATTCCCGCTCAATAAAGTGATTCCGGGCTGGACTGAGGGCTTGCAACTGCTCAAAGAAGGCGGCAAAGCGACTTTTTATATTCCGGCAAAACTCGGTTATGGCGAACAAGGTGTTCCAGGCATGATTCCGGCCAACAGCACCCTGATTTTTGATGTTGAGCTTCTCGAAGTAAAATAATCGCTCAAAGGAGAGTCATGTACTCTCCTTGTTTTTTATATGACACATAATTTGGATAAAAATGATGAAAAAAACTGTGCTCGGTTTGGTTTTAACCAGTCTGTCTGTTTCAGGCTTTGCAGCAATTACCAAAAATAGCCCGCAAAAAGATCAATTAGGCTATAGCTATGGATACGTGATGGGTCGTACCAATGCCAATACCCTAAAAGATCTTAATATTGAAGCTTTTGTACAGGGCCTTAAAGAAGGTGCGCAAGGCAAAGATGCCGCTTTGACAGATGAAGACATGGCCAAGGTGCTTAGTCAGTATAAAAAGCAGATGGAAGCCAAACAACTGTATGCTTATCAGCAACTGGCTCAGCAAAATCTGAAAAGTGGCGATGCATTCTTGGCAGAAAATGCGAAAAAATCAGGTGTGATCACCACCAAATCTGGTCTTCAATATCAAGTTTTGAGTGCAGGTAAAGGCAAATCACCTAAAGCCACATCACGGGTAAAAGTAAATTATGAAGGCCGCTTACTCGATGGCACCGTATTCGATAGTTCGATTGCGCGTAATCATCCGGTCGAGTTTCAACTCAGCCAAGTGATTCCGGGCTGGACCGAAGGCTTACAACTGATGAAAGAAGGTGAAAAAGCACGTTTGTTTGTGCCTGCTAAACTGGCCTACGGCGAAGTCGGCAGTGGTGATGCGATTGGGCCAAACAGTACGCTGATTTTTGATATTGAATTACTCGAAGTATTACCAGCCAAATAATTAAAAAAACCGCTGTCATCACAGCAGTTTTTTTAACGCTTCGCTTGTCTTGCGACATAAAATAAAGCGCAATTCATGTATTGCCACGCGCTGCTTTATTTTATGTCTCATGCTTTAGGTGGCGAGGTCTAAAGCCCGTTGCAAACAGTGCGATTGCATAGGCAGCCACACCCACTACACAAAAAACAATCACTTCGATGATGCGCATCAGTTGAGAAGACTGTCCATCGTACCAATGCAGTGCGCCCCAAAGCGCCCCAATCATGGCTAAATTAGCGACAGCATACTGGAGTGCGAGTTTTTTCCAGTGTCCGCCAAAACGGAAAATATTGCGCTTGTGCAGATAAAAATACAGCATGCCGGCATTCACCAAAGCTGAACCCGATGAGGCCAGCGCCAGTGCCATGTGTTCGGCTTTCCAGTCGATCAGCTTAAATAATCCAATAAATATCACGTTTAAAAGTGCATTTGTGGCAACAGCAATCAAGCCTACACGTACGGGAGTTTTGGTATCTTGCTGGGCATAAAAACCTGGTGCAAACACCTTAATTAACATAAAGGCAATCACGCCTCCACTCATGCATTGCAGGGCCAGTGCTGTCATTTTGGTGTCTTCCCAAGTAAACTCACCGCGCTGAAACAGTGCCTGAATAATCGGTGTCGACAGCATAAACAGCGCAATACTCGCAGGTAAACCCACCAATACAATCACGCGTGCGGCCCAATCTAACATGCCACGGAATTTTTCCTGATCCTGCTCTGCATGACGGGCAGATAAAGAAGGCAGAATCACTGTCCCAATGGCAACACCGATGAGTCCGAGCGGTAGCTCGGTCATACGCTCGGCACTATAGAGCCACGAAACTGAACCATCCTGCATAAACGATGCCCAAATGGTGTTGAGCAACAGGTTAATCTGAGTGACCGAGACACCAAACAAGGCCGGTAACATCAGTTTCATGATGCGCTCGACCCCTTCATGCTTGAAGTCAATCTTTGGTGGGATCAGGAGTTTTTTACGCCAAAGCTCTGGAATCTGGATCGCAAGCTGCAAAATACCCGCCCCAAGTACGGCCCAGCCCAGCGACATAATCGGTTGCTGCATATATGGCGTGAGCCACCACGCCCCTGCAATCATGGCCACGTTAAGCAAAACGGGAGAAAAAGCTGGTGAAGCAAACGAGCCATAACTGTTGAGAATACTGCTGGCAAATGCGGTCAGCGACATAAACATCAAGTAAGGAATGGTCAGACGAAACATTCCGACAGCCAGATCAAACTTTTCTGGATCGTTGTGAAAACCAGGGGCATAGGCATAAATAATCACCGGTGCAATGATCATGGCCACTAAGGTAAGTAAGCTCATCACCATCAGCAGGCAACCAAACACCCGACTAATCAGAATTTGTACTTCAGCATGAGCACGACCCGTTTTATATTCGGTCAAAATAGGAATAAAGGCTTGTGAAAATGCACCTTCGGCAAACAAGCGCCTAAAAAAGTTTGGAATCCGAAATGCCACCACAAAGGTATCAAAATCTTTTCCTGCCCCAAACACATTGAGCAGGACCATATCGCGGACCAAACCCAATATGCGAGATAACATCGTCATTGCACTGACAATAAACGTCGATCGCCACAATGCCATCGCCTCTACCCACGCCTAAACACAAAGTCGTTATTGTAATGAAACTTGGATATTATTTCGTTGCGAAATCATGTCTAGCAGCAGTTTTTTTTGCATGAAGTTTTGCGCGAAAATGAGGCCAGTTAAAAAAAGGCCCCGGATCGGTTTTTCTGACGGGTGCGATATCGGAGTGCCCCGCAATATGCGTCTGGATTTTAGGATACGCACGCTGCAAACAGCATGTGACATCGGCCAGTGTTTCGTACTGTTCTGGCTCAAAGGGCTGATCGTCACTGCCCTCCAGTTCAATGCCAATCGAATAATCGTTACACTCGACCTGACCAAGATACTGTGAGCGACCGGCATGCCATGCACGATCGTTAAAGTTTACAAACTGAATCACCTCACCGCTACGCAAAATCAGCAAATGAGCCGAAACGCACATGCCTTCAATTTCTTTAAAATAAGGATGCAGCGACCAGTCTAACTGGTTTTGAAAAAACTGCTGAATGTAGCCGCCACCAAATTGTGAAGGCGGTAAACTGATATTGTGAATCACCAGCAAACACATCTCGGTCTGTGGCGGACGCTGATTAAAATTTGGCGAAGGCAACTGCTTTGCCCCGATTAACTGACCATCTTTGACTTCAAAACGCGGCATCATCTGAAATAACTCTCTTTTTTCGCCATAGCATTCGCGACATCATCCATCACGTATCGACAGATTGAAACTGCCGAGCGGTATCTGCATTTTAGGAATATTGTGCCAAGAATACTTATTTTTTAAAACGACAATGCTAATATATCGCTCAATTTTCTAGGTTACATCTTGGACGTACTTATGAGCATTCCACAATCATTGCTTGAACAATCGATTCAACTCAATATCCAACAGGCGTTGAACGAAGATATTGGTGATGGCGATATTACGGCATTGCTCACCCCAGAACACGAACAGGCAACTGCGACCATTATTACACGTGAAAATATGATGTTAGCCGGTCGTCCGTGGGTTGATGCGCTTATTGAACACTATGATCATCGAGTCAAAGTGGAGTGGCTCAAAGCCGAAGGTGAACACGTTCAGGCGGGTGAAGCTTTTTTGAAATTGGCAGGTTCGGCACGTAGCCTTCTAACGGTCGAGCGCCCTGCATTGAATTTTATTCAAACTTTATCGGCAGTGGCGACCAAAGCTGCATTTTATGTGAAACAACTCGATGGCTTGCACACCAAACTGCTTGATACACGTAAAACCCTACCTGGTTTACGTATCGCACAAAAATATGCAGTAGCAATTGGTGGCGGACAAAATCATCGCCTCGGTTTATTCGATGCCTTTTTAATTAAAGAAAATCATATTATGGCAGCCGGTGGAATTGCACAGGCCATCGCGCAGGCGCGTCAGATTGCACCGAACAAGCCTGTTGAAGTAGAAGTAGAAACTTGGAATGAGCTGGAACAGGCCTTAGAGGCGGGTGCGGATATTGTAATGCTCGATAATTTTTCTCAACAGCAAATGATTGAAGCGGTAAAGCATGTAGCAGGTCGCTGCAAGCTTGAAGCCTCAGGTAATATTACGCTAGACAACTTGCGCGAAGTGGCAACAACGGGTGTCGACTATATTTCGATGGGTGTTTTAACCAAAGATGTCACTGCCATCGATTTATCGATGCGTTTTAACGCTTAAGCATCCTCATGCGCTGAGTTATTCGGCTGCTCAATAATTTTTTGAGTAGCCTGTGATGGTTTCGACTGATCTGGTTTTTGCCATGCAGAAGCCGATTGCTGATCTTGGCTCGGGCGCGGATCGGCTGCCATCACCGTAAACGTAATCACCGCACAAATCATAATAAATATTTGTAGCATAGTTCGCTCCCCTATTTCTCAATTTCAATGCTGAACAACTTTAATGATCAAGCATGATCAGGATGGGCAGAGAATGTAGGTGCTTCAATACAAAAGGTTACGCTTTGTGAAACAATTTGAAATCTTGTAAAGTAATCTTAAATAAAAGAATGAACAACCAACCCTAAAGCTATGAAAAAATGTAAATTATTTTAAAGTATTTATGAAATTGAACCGCTTATTACTAAAATATTGAGACTAATCATCAGATTCTTTTAAAGGAAATAAGGTGGCATCTATTGGATTTTGAAATAACCAACGCACAAATAAGACTAACAAAACAATGTGCCCAAAAAGCTGCATGTTATAACTGTACAATAAGCTTTGTAATAAAATGAGAAAAAAATAACTTAGACACGACCACCACACACTAGATTGTATCGGGCGTAAACAAGACGGACATTGATAAACTTCATACTTTTTGAACTCTAATGGTTTGATCACTTTTCTTTTACAACAAGGACATTTCCTTGTAATTTTCTTATTAATAAAACTCAAAAACATGATTAGAGTACCGAATATTATTATGAGCAAGTAATTTTAAGTGACCACTTTAACTTATCTTAAAGTTAATAATAATATTTTCATAAAAAGTACTTATATAAAAGATAATTTTAGTTCATACATTTTTCAATAAAAACATCGTTATTTCTCTCTGAATAAATTTTATCTTTGTCTTTAATAAAAAATTTAAATGATTTTAAGATTACACCTAGCTCATTATCTAAGCCTCCTCTAGAAACAGAGAGATAGTAAGAATGGTCTATTTCCAAACCATTTTTTCTGAAGTTTATTACAGTAATTTTAGATGTCTTACTTTCAATCGATTTCTCTAATTTTTTTTACAATCTATATTTCCATTCTTCCTTTCAAGCAAGCTTCTGTGTTTTACAAGCTAAAACTGAAAAGCTCTAGTTTTGATATGTTTCAATAACGAAGAAGTGGATATTTATTTTTCAAATTAATTCTTACCCGAGATTCAAGTTAATTAATAAAAAACTTCTTCTGATTTTTTATGGTTTTATTATATTTTGAAGAATTATATAAATCTAAGCAGTTCATCATGACAGATGTAGAACCAGTCGACTTATAAATTTTATTATATTTTAATAAATCTTGATCTATGAAGTGTTTAATATTTTTATAAGCATTTTCATCATATGAACCATTCTGGAAATATCCTCCCATTGCTAATGATGCTTCATCTGTTAATCCTTCATTATTTGATTTTGTAAGACAATAAGTGAATCCAAAATTCTTCAAACTAATTTCATGATCATTCATTTCTGATGTTGATAAATTTTGAGCATATACAGAACTTATGAAAATAGTTGTTAGAAATATGAATAAAATTTTAATCATTTTAGATTCCAAAATAGTATTTCTATTTTAATAACATTGGATTGATAGTGAGCATAATGAAAACTTTCACTACAATCATTTCAACTCTAGAGAGAACTACGTATAAGCCGTATTATTTTAATTTTAAAATATACTAAGAATAACTTGGATATTAATAGAATATCTACTACTTGCAAACTGCTACAAAACTTTTAGCGGTCTTGTCCTTACTATCACGTAACTTAATGATTTTCTGTCTTTCATTATAAAGATGATGAACATCATTTAAGGTTTCATATTTAAGATCTTTTTTATATTGTCCTTCAATATTATTTACATAGTTTTCCATAAATACCGTCATCCAACATATGGTGTTAAGATCCCCATAATCATAATCATTTTTCTCCAGACCTTCAATCCAATCGTTATATTCTTCATTTAATAGGCTTCGAGCTTTTTCTAATTTAACATATGTATTATTAAATAAAGAGCTCTTCAGTGCTGGTTCAGTGTTTACATTTTTATTTGCTTCAATGAATAATCGATAATTGTCTGTTGCATAGTTTTTTAAATCCACTTTCACATAGTTGTCAATGGCTTCTTTATCTGTCGATGCCTTACATGAAGTTAAGAAAACGCAGGAAAGGATAAATATTGGTATTAAAGTAAATTTCATAGTGAGAAATGGTTTTTAGGTGGTGTGTATTGGTAATTTTGAATATATTGAGATAGAGATAAGTTTGTGCAACAGAGCCAGTATAAACTATTTATTGCTTTCGCAAGAGGTCTATTAACTAAATATTAATCGATTAAAAAAATTAAATATTTTTTGCCAGAATGATGGTTTTATTATTTCACATCTATTGGAATTAAAATCTTTAACAAAAATTTTTCTATTTTCATATGAAACACAAAACTTTTTACCGAAAATAAAACGACCAGCTTCTAGTACGACCAAATATGGTTCATTTTCAGTTAGATTTTGTGTAAGTTTTAATGTACTTAACTGAATGCATTGTTCCTTTGTTGGATAATTTTTACTAAAATCTTCAGAATATGAACCTATTTTAATCATATTATCTGGCTTAAAAAGATGTACATAATATTTTCCATTTAAGTCTTTATTATTAATATATAGACAAAGTTGATTGTCATTAATTCGAATATTAAGCTCTCCACCAGAATACTGTCTACTAACAGCCGTCGCATAGCTCACTGCAAATATAAAAAGAAAAATGGCCATTAAAGTTTTTTTAAGATTAATCAAACCAATAATTCTCCTGTCCACGTTGTTTACTTATTAATTCTTTATTACTTGGATTTGCTATAAATTCAGATAGTACTCTTGCTAAATCTATCTTATTTCTAAGATTAGATGCATGCAGATTAGGGGCATCATGTCCTTTCGAGTACCTATGAATGGTATCAAAATAGTGAGAAATAATCTCAGCTTGTTGTTCCATATTGTATTCATTAAACTTTTTATTTTTATCTATTAGATCGTAATCGTATGCGAGTGCACGTGAAGTATAACCACCATTAATACCTGTATTTATTCCTGCTATCGCATTTGAATATCCTAATTGATGTTGCCAAACATGAGCCATTTCATGGATATACCACAATTTTAAAGTCGCGTCGACGCTAGCTAAACCGAAATCTTTAGTATTGTTATAAGATTCATTCGGTAAATGAATTTTACCAAAAGGAGTCATTGCATTGTTACTTAAATTCGGTAATCCCAACAACCCTCCACGTATAATTTTTACTTTACTGTAATCAATTGAATTTTGAAATACTTCTTTTGCCATATTTATTTCACTTATAGTTAATGATCTTTGAGAATTAACTTTTATTTTTTTAATCTCATAATCACTGCCTTGTTTAGGTGTTAATTTAATTTTATCGCTTGCAACAATAGTCATTATGTTCATCCTCTGAAAGTATATTTATTTCAATTTCTTCTGGATTTTCACTAGTGATAGCTTCTGTATATCCATTACCATCCGTATGTCCTTTTTTTATTATAATACCTGTCATATATATTTCATAACATACATTAATTAATGGTTTTCCTGTTTCCTCATCAACGATTAAGAATTTTTGTCCATACTGCTTTTTAGTTTGTTCAAGAACTTTATTCATTGCATTACTATTGTGACTTTGAGAATAATAACCATCACTATCCCCAACCACATGACTCTGTTGAGGCTGAATCGTTGCACCACAGGTTAACTGATCGCCGGCATAAGCCACAGGTTTACCATCCATGATGACATGATCATGACTTTTAATAACTGTAGACCAACACTTACATTTAGGACAAAAGTGACCATCTCCAGCGCGTACAAATAAGTTTCCTTGTTGTGAACTTCTTACTTGGGTTGAAGGAATGATGCCACCATGGTTGGTTGGTGCATTGTGAATTGCAAAGCCTTTAGCCATGGTCAACTCCTTCAGGAACTAAAAATCCTTGAGGTAATGTTTCACCTTTAAAAATATTAATTGCGACTGTACGATTTGGACTATCGATAATTTCATCACCGTTATCCAGTTGACTCCCGACCAATGCAGCAGAAAGCCCTTCAACAATACAGACTTTCCCTGCACCTGAAATAATCTTGGCAACTGTGCCATCGGCATAGATCACGTCATCGCCAATACGAGCAATCGACAGGCCTCCAATTTTCCCTTGTATCGCACTGGCTTTTACAAGACCACCTTGTTTAGTTTTAGATCCATTGACAGCAAGGTAATACGTTGTTTTAGGGCGGTGTTGAAAATAGAGTTGTTCAGCCTTTGAGGTTTGTTCAATATCTTCCTGAGACATTCGTTGTAATTGTTCGAGCGGTAGTTCATATAAAAAAGTTGGACTTGTCATATATGAGTTCATATCTCATTTTATTTTTGAGTATCTAGCATAACAAACTTTTGAAGTTTGGCAAAAACATAGATCGCATTATTAGCTTCAGTGAGAAGTTTGATTCATTAAATGGATATTCACGATTTTGATATTTCTATAACAATTATTTATCTGAGCAACACAAGCATAAAAAAAACGCATCCTAAGATGCGTTTTTTTTTGAAACTATTTTACCAGCCTAGTGCATCTTGCTGCTTTTTAATGAGTTGCTGAATTCCTTTTTCAGCCATTTCCAACATGGCATCGGCTTGTGTACGGGTAAACGGCTTGTCTTCTGCTGTACCCTGAATTTCAATAAATTCGCCCGACTGGGTCATGACGACGTTTAGGTCAGTCTGACAGTTTGAATCTTCTTCATAGCACAAATCGAGCAAGACTTCGTCTTGATACATGCCTACAGAAATTGCAGCCACCAAGCCTTTGAGTGGATCATGCTTGATTTTTTTCTTTTCCAGTAACACGTTCATCGCATCGACCAACGCCACAGCAGCACCCGTAATGGCAGCAGTACGCGTTCCACCGTCAGCTTGGATCACATCGCAGTCGATGGTGATGGTATTTTCACCTAGCTTTTTCAAATCGACCATAGCACGCAGGCTTCGACCAATCAGACGCTGAATTTCCTGTGTACGTCCACTTTGCTTGCCACGCGCCGCTTCACGGTCACTGCGTGTATGCGTTGAGCGTGGCAACATACCGTATTCGGCGGTTACCCAGCCCTGGCCTTGGCCTTTTAGAAACCGCGGTACAGAATGATCGATACTGGCAGTACATAAGACCTTGGTATGACCAAATTCAACCAATACGGAACCTTCTGCATAACGCGTATAATTGCGCGTAATTTTTACATCACGTAATTGATCGAGAGCACGTTGGTCAATACGCATAACTTATCCTTAATAGCCACTATTCAAATTGCTGCATAGTATAGCAAACCTGACTTTGAAGATTGGACAAATTTTCAGCGCCTCTTGCAGCTGTACAAAACAGCAACTGACTTAGGTGTACCCACCCAACAAGCGCTGTTTGATTTTCTGCCAGCGTCCAGTCAGTTTGGTAGATACATCATTGGGTAACGAACATTTAGCGAGGCGAACCCATACACTCCAAAACTGTTGGGTAAAATTGGCCTCGTTGTAATGCACGCCATACGCTTGGCATAAGGCTTTTACTTTTGGTGCAACCTCGGCATAACGGTTGGCCGGCATATCTGGAAACAAGTGATGCTCAATCTGGTGGCTCAAGTTACCGCTTAAAATGTGTAACCATTCGGCACCACTAAAGTTACTCGATCCGCGAATTTGACGTAAGTACCATTGCGCACGTGTTTCGGTAGCCGTATGGTCTTCTTCAAAGGTTTCAGCATCTTCGGTAAAGTGACCATTAAAAATCACCGCAGAAGACCATAAATTACGAATCACATTTGCGACAGCATTGCCCATAAAGACAGGAATCGCATTTGGGCCGGCAATGAGTGGAAAAAATACATAGTCTTTGCCCACCTGACGCACCACTTTTTTGCGCAGTTTGGCAGAGTCCAGCCAGACCTGTTTCCAGCTTCTGGTTTTATACACCAAGGCATCTTCCAGGTGCAGATTTTGCACACCGACATACCATTCAAAAAATAGCATTAGCTGCGCTGCCATCGGGATATTCAAAAGAAAGCGCGGTTCCCATTTTTGCTGTTCACTCACGCGTAGTAAGCCATAACCAACATCGTGATCTTTACCGACGATATTGGTGTAAGTGTGATGCACATAATTATGCGTGTGTTTCCAGTCGTCGCCTGTAGCAATGGTGTCCCAGTCGTAATTGGCGCCGTTCAAACTCGGATCATTGAGCCAGTCAAACTGACCGTGCATGACGTTGTGTCCGAGTTCCATGTTTTCTACAATTTTAGAGACACCCAATAGCCCTGTTCCAAGAAGCCATACAGGTGGAATCCAGCCGCCAAACATCAGCATGCCACGTGAAGCAATTTCGCTGTAGCGGACAAAGTTGCGAATTTTGTAGATATACAGTGCATCGGCTTCGCCTAAGTGATCCATCACCTCACGGCGAATCGTTTCAATCTCTTGGCCAAAGGCCTCGATTTGTTCAGGGCTTAAATAGCTCGATTTACTGCGTTCAGGAAATTTAACCGACATATTCATTGTTTTTCTCCGAATCCTGATCTTGTAACGTTTTATAGGTTAATCACGACAGGACTGACCGCCTGACTAACGCAAAGTTTGATCTGGGTATTGCTGCCATGATCAATTTCACCGGTCAGTATATTTTTGGTGCTTCCGCTGACTTTGGTGCATGTGCAGGTATTGCAAATTCCCATACGACAGCCATGCGCAGGGCGTAGTCCAGCCAGCTCGGCACTTTCAAGCAAGTTACCTCGGGCCTCAAATTGCTGCTGTGCACGCATAAAAGTCACTGGCTGTGCCTCAAGCGATTCATCCACTTGGGTCTGGAAATACTCCATATGCAATTTGTCGCGGCACCCTAACTGGGTAAAAATGTCATCTGCTGCACGCATCATCGCCGAGGCACCACAGGCATAAACCTGACACTGTGCAAGATCGGATATGCGTTGATTTAAAAAATCCAAACTCAGATGCTGTGGCTGCTGTGCAGTATTGATGTGATGATAGCGGACTGTTTCGTGCTGATCGGCCACCTGCTGCAACATGGCATGAAAGGCATCGTCGCGGGTGAAGTAAACCACATCGATTTGCTCAGATTGCTCAAGAAGTGCTTGCTCTAACAAGGCATAAATGGCCGTAATGCCGCTGCCAGAGGCAATGAGTAATACACGATTCGCTGCCGGCGCCAAAATAAAGTCACCTTGCGACTGCGAAATCTCAATCACCTGCCCCACATTAAGCTGGCTCATTGCGCGAGACACCTTGCCTTGTACCTTAACGCCTAAATCAATCTGACCATTGGGGTGGCTACGCATAATCGAATAACTGCGCTGCTGATGAACACCCTCAAGCACCAGCGTGACCAAGAGGCTTTGTCCGGCACGGATCTGCTGTGTATTAAAATGAGTATTCGGTAATAAAGACACTTGATAAAAATTAGGCGCTACGGCTTCAACCGCAACCACCTGTGCTTTGGCTTTCTTCCACGACCACATCGGATTAACCTGTTCGAGTACAAAATCGACAAAGTCTTCACGAATCCATTGCGGCTGGTAGCGGGCTAACATGTTCATACGTTCCTCGTTTGTATCTGGCTATTTATATGAGTGAACAAATGTGCTTTTAGTGAACACTTGTACACAATAGGCTCTTTTTTTATTTCAGTCAACAGGTGTTCACTGGTTTTTTGATTGCTTATTTTTACTTTTTTGAAATACTGATGCTTTTTGATAGACTCGTGGCAGGTTTTTATTAGGTCATGGGCATGTCGATCCGGGATGAACGTAAACAGCAAAGTCGTCAGGCATTACTCGATGCCGCGTTACAACTGAGTACAGGGGGTCGTTCATTTAGCAGTATCAGTTTGCGCGAAGTGGCCCGCGAGGTCGGTTTGGTTCCCACCGCGTTTTATCGGCATTTTCAAGATATGGATGCATTAGGACAAGAACTGGTCGATCAAGTTGCGCTTCATATTAAAAGTCTGATTCATCAACTCGGTCAAAGTTATCTGCAACAAGCCAATTCACATCCGCAAACCAGTATTGAGCTGTTTTTTCAAGCCATCAACCGCAGCCCTCTAGAATGGCAATTTATGATTGCTGAGCGTTGGGGCGGCTCTGCGGCAGTACGTCAGGCCATTGCACGCGAAATCGACGATTTGATTGAAGATCTGGCCAGCGACCTGCGTAAATTGCCGATGTTTGAACATATTCAGCATTCTCAAGATTTAAAAGTGCTTTCCGATATTTTGATTAATATGTCTTTTACCTGGGCCATGACATGGCTAAGCCTGCCACGTCAATTACAAGCGCCTATGTTGTCTGATCAGCAGCATAACTTTGTTGAAAATGCCACAACCCAAGTGCGCTTATTGTTCAGAGGCGTTGCAAACTGGGAATAGCGTGGCTTTTTTTGTTGATGACAGGTGATGCAACATGCTATAGATGGAAGGTATCACCAAAGACAACAGATAATTTCGCCCAAAGCAAATGGATGCTGGCGTGTGATCAAAACAGTGACAGGAATACTCATGAATCCAGATCGCCATCAACAATTTTTAATCCGTAAAGAACGCATCTTAAGTGTCGCCGAAAAGCTGTTATTGGAAAACAATCAGGAAATTACCCTAGACGAGCTGGTGGCAGAGCTTGATATCGCCAAAGGCACCCTCTACAAACATTTTAAAAGTAAAAACGAACTACTTTTAGAGCTGGTAATTCAAAATGAAAAGCGTTTGCTGGAGATTTCCCAACAGCATAATCGTGATTTTAAGGAATATGCACCAACCTACATGTTGCACCATTTGACGGCGCCTGCACGTACCATCTTGCTGCATCAGCTTGAAGAAAATCTGACCATGACCGAATCGAAGCTGAATCACCTATTCGAAGCGCTCTACGAGATTCGTCAGGTACGTATTCTGGCCATTAAGGACATCACCGAGGCCTATTTGAAATCGGTCAATTACGACATGTCGATTCGTGATTACCTATCGTACATTTGGTCACTGACATATGGTGCGGCGCTGTTACTCAATTCGAGCTATTATCAGCGTTCGATTGGCTCACGACAAAAACTGATCAACTTGTATATCAATCAGGCGCTTTCTTTACCTGCGCAGTCGATCAATCTGGATGCATTCGAGATTGAACTCAAAGATGCCTAACCCTTGCAAAAGCAGCATGTACAAAAAAGGTTTCTGATGTTCAGAAACCTTTTTATGAGGGCTAATCGCGATTTTGTGGGTTATTTTTTCGCAGCGCGCTCTTTTTGCACCAGATAGTTCACCACCTGAACCACTTTACCATCTTCACCCTGTACCACGTATTTGCCGTTGACCACCACAGCCGGCACGCCCGTTAATTGATACTGCTGCGCCAGTTTGTTCGATTCAGCAATTTTGGCCGTAATCGGGAAAGAGTTAAACATGCTGTTGAACTTTTGCTCTGGCACGCCATAGTTCACATAAAACTTGGCCAAAGATGCCTGATCAAAAATTTGCTGGTTTTGGGCATGGATCGCATGGAACAACGGGAGATGCGTTTTTTGACGTACACCCAGCGCTTCAGACACATAATAGGCACGAGCACCCTGCTCCCAGACTTTATTCATGGCAGCTGGCGTGCGCAAGAAATTCACGTCTTTTGGCAGTTGCTTTAACCATGTTTGCATGTATGGCTCAAGCTTATAACAGTGCGGACAGCCGTACCAGAAAAACTCACGTACTTCAATTTTGCCCGGTACCGCGACTTTACCCGGGTTTGCAATCACGGTGTAGTCCTTGCCTGCCACAAAATCGGCTGCCATCGTGGTGCCCGAAAAGGCCATTATTGCAGCAGAAAGTCCGCCCAAAACAAATTTTTTCATTGTCCGTATTATCCTCTGAATCATTATGCTGAGTGTATGCGCTAAATATAAAACAAATATTCAATTTTCGTTTCGTTGTGTGAAGATTTTTTCTGAATTTATCGCTTTTTCTAGAATTATCGCTACACTAAACAATATATCAAAATCATGACAATCCATTTTAATCTGAGGTCACCCGCATGTCACAGTTGAATGTTGATCCACAAGAAATTGCAAAATTTGAAGCACTTGCGGCCCAATGGTGGGATCAGGATTCTGAATTTCGACCATTGCATCAGATCAATCCATTGCGTCTGAACTGGATTGACGAGCATGCAGGCGGTTTGGCGGGTAAAAAGGTGCTCGATGTCGGCTGTGGGGGCGGTATTTTAGCCGAAAGCATGGCACGCCGTGGTGCAGACGTACTCGGGATCGATATGGGTGAAGCGCCGCTGAATGTGGGTCGTTTGCATGCCCAGCAAGAAAACGTCAGCAACATCGAATACCGTCAGGTACTGGTGGAAGACTTGGCCAAAGAACAAGCCGGTCAGTACGATGTCGTGACCTGTATGGAAATGATGGAACACGTGCCAGATCCTGCATCGATTATTCGTGCTTGTCAGGCTTTGGTTAAACCGGGTGGACATGTCTTTTTCTCCACCATTAATCGTAATCCAAAGTCTTATGTATTTGCCATTTTAGGTGCCGAATACATCTTGCGTTTACTGCCAAAAGGCACGCATGACTATCACAAATTTATCCGACCGTCCGAAATGGCGCAAGATATTCGCCATGCGGGGCTCACGCTCAAAAACATGATCGGTCTGCATTATAATCCGCTGACCAAGCGTTACTGGCTCGCGCCAAATGTCGATGTTAACTACATGGTTCATACGGTAAAACAAGGATAATCATGAGCGCTGTTCTTTTTGATCTTGATGGTACCCTGATTGACACAGCGGCTGACTTTATTCGCATCATTCAGGCCATGTGTCGTGAAGAACAGCGTGATGTAGTCGATGCCGACTTGATTCGTACTCAAGTGTCTGAAGGCGCTCGTGCTATGGTGAAGTTGGTCTATCCGGAACTGGCTGTCGATGATGCGACCTTTCTCGCGCATCGTCAGCGCTTTCTCGATTTGTATGAGCAAGATATCGTCGTCGACACCGACCTGTTTAACGGTATGACATCTTTACTCGAACAATTAGAAGCGCAGCAGATTCCATGGGGTATTGTCACCAATAAACCACGTTATCTGACCGAATTGCTGTTACAGCGCCTTAATCTGACCGAGCGCTGTGCGGCGTTAGTGTGCCCAGAAGATGTCAAACATGCCAAACCTGATCCAGAACCCATGTTTCTGGCGGCCGAGCAGCTTCAGGTTCCAGCCGAGCAAATTATTTATGTAGGTGATCATCCGCGTGATATCGATGCAGGACATGCAGCCAACATGTATACGATTCTGGCCGCTTATGGTTACCTACCGCTGGCCTACAAAGACGATCTGGCGGCATGGCAAGCCGATGCGATTGTGCAGACGGTTACAGAACTGGAAACAAAAATTTTGCAGCAGCTGGGTTTAAAATCAAATCCAGCTGAACAGATGCAACAGCATGCTTGATAACAACACTTAATTTTAAGGAGGTTCCACAATGAAATATTCAGAATATCAACCTCGTACCGATTTACTCAAAGACCGCATTATTTTAATCACGGGTGCTGGCGATGGCATTGGGCGTGCAGCAGCACTAAGTTATGCCTTGCACGGCGCTACAGTGGTCTTGCATGGCCGTACCCTAAACAAACTTGAAGTCATTTATGATGAAATTGAGAGTCTGGGTGCACCGCAACCGGCCATTTTGCCGTTACAGCTTTCAAGTGCTTCAGATCGTGATTACGAATTGCTGTTTAATACTCTTGAAGACCAGTTTGGTCGCCTAGACGGTATTTTGCACAATGCGGGCATCTTGGGTGAACGTGTTCCGCTGGCGCATTATCCTGCCGACGTATGGGATGATGTCATGGCGGTAAATCTGCGCGCACCGTTTGTATTAACGCAGGCACTATTGCCCTTGCTTGAAAAATCGCAAAATGCATCGGTAGTGTTTGCCAGCTCTGGTGTGGGTCGTGAAGCGCGCGCATTATGGGGGGCTTATTCGGTTTCAAAAGTTGCCATTGAAGCTGTCAGCAAAATTTTTGCCAGCGAACATACCTATCCGAATATTCGCTTTAACTGCATTAACCCGGGGGCAACACGTACCGCCATGCGTGCCAAAGCCTATCCTGAAGAAGATCCACTGTCTTTACCAACATCCGAATCGATCATGCCCGCCTATCTGTACTTGATGGGTGATGATAGTCTCGCTTTAAACGGCGTCAGTATCGATGCACAGGATTAACGGATAAAGCGAATCTTGAACAGCATGTGTTCGGTCACTTACACATTGGTCTAGGTCTGGTTGCGTATGCAATCAGATCCATTTAAAATTAAGATCATGATCAAATAAAAATATTGCATCTTATGATATACAAGCCGGATCTAAGCCGAAAAAATTCAGCACCTTAGCCGGATAAACAAAAAAGATATCTCCATATTTTTAATAGAATTATTGAATGATCTTCACAGTTTCTCTGCATTTTTTTTGTACATTAAAGGCTCGTACAAATACCCATTCACAGAGAATACTTGTGTCGTCGAGGATGCATCATGAAAAAGATTTTGACAAGCTTAGTCGTATCACTTGCTACGCTCACAAGCACTGTCACGATCGCAGCACCTAATTTTGACCGCGGATCAGATATGGGAGGGCCTCCCCGTGATCGCGGTCAAGGTTTTGATCGCGATCAGGATGACTCGATTCGTTCGGAGCGCCGCCTTCGTCAAGAACAAGGTGTGCAGCGTCTAAAACAGCATCGCTGGCAGACAGGTTACATCATGCCGCAGCATTATCGCGGCGATGCCTATAAAGCCGACTATCGCGAGTTTAATCTGCCCCGTCCGAGCCGTGGCCAGCAGTGGTATAAAATTAACAATGACTTTATTCTGGTCAATTCAGACAGCAACGATATTGTTCGCATCATGAATTTTTAATCGATCTCCTCAAAAAGTCAGATTTTGCCTGAACTCACGTTCAGGCTTTTTTTTATTTAAAAATTTTTTTGGATCCAATTTTTATCCATGAAGTTCACATTTTCACAACGTGTCTTCATCATTCATCTTAAATTATTCATTACATTAGATTTATCAAATCGACAAAGATAAATGAGGAACATCATGCGTAAATTAACTACTGCTATTATTTTAGCAACAGCAGGTATTGTGACCACTTCGGCTATGGCTGCACCACACGATCACAACGACATGCGTCATGAGCATCATGCTGCGTACCAGGATAAAAAAGCCGACTGGCGTCCGGGTCAGTTCGCACCAAAACAGTACGTATCTGATCGTTATAAAGTCGATCACCGCGGATATAAAAAGCTTCATAAGCCAGGGCGCGGCCAACACTGGATTAAAGCCAACGGCCATTATCTTTTAATCAACGATCACAACCACAAAATTATTCAAGTCGTTCGCTAATTGAATCCCTCAAAAATGCCCAAGCCATGACGGTTTGGGCATTTTTTTATTGAAGGATTAGCGATTTTGTTTAGAATCCTAACTATGCTTTCCTTATGCTGAGCCTTCTATGTCGCTTCCAGAAAATCATTCTGAACACACTCAAACCCAACAGTATGTCCACTGGTTTCGAAACTCAGCTCCGTATATCAACGCGCATCGAAATAAAACGTTCGTTTTAATGTTTGGTGGTGAAGCCGTTCAACATCATAATTTCCAGCATATTATTCACGATATTGCCCTGCTGCACTCTCTGGGCATCCGTCTGATACTGGTACATGGTGCTCGCCCACAAATTAACCAGAATCTTCAAGAAAAATCATTATATACGCCTATTCACCAGCATCGCCGTGTCACCACACGTGAATCGTTAGCGAGTGTCATGAATGCGGTGGGTTCAATTCGTTTGCAAATCGAAGCGCTGCTATCGATGGGGCTCGCCAACTCACCGATGCACGGCGCACGCATTGATGCGGTGTCTGGCAATTTTGTTACCGCCAAGCCTTATGGAATCCGGGACGGTATCGATTTTCAGCTTACTGGTGAAGTACGAAGTATTGATACCGATGCGATTAGAGGCCACCTCGATAACCATAATATTGTGGTATTGGGTCCAACGGGATATTCCACCACAGGTGAGGTATTCAACTTAATGGCCGAAGAAGTGGCCACCCGTACGGCCATTGCGCTCAAAGCAGATAAACTAATTTTTCTGACCGATCAGCAAGGCTTGGTCAACGATGAAGGTAAACTGCTGCGCGAGCTGACACCGCATCAGCTTGATCGCTACATTCAGCAAAAGGCACAAAGGCTTGAGCATGTCATTCCGCTACAAGGTGCCCAAACGGCTTCGCTTTCAGGCGTGCATCGTGTGCATTTAATTCCTTATTTTCATGATGGTGCCTTAATTGAGGAGCTGTTTACCCGTGACGGGATTGGTACGCTTATTACCGATGCACATTATGAAGAGGTGCGTATCGCCAACATTCAAGATGTCGGTGGTTTGATTCATTTGCTGCGCCCACTCGAGCAAGAAGGAATTTTGGTGTACCGCTCACGCGAACGACTGGAGAGCGAGATTGCTCAGTTTGCTGTGATTGAACGTGATGGCATGATTCTGGCGTGTGCAGCGCTGTATCCAATACCAACCGCAAAAGGCGAAATTCGTTCGGCCGAAATTGCCTGTGTAGCGGTCGATCCGGCCTATCGCAAATCCAACCGGGGTAGCCAGATTTTGCACTTTTTAGAAGAAAAAGCGCGCCAAGACGGAATTTTACAGTTATTTGTACTGACCACACGTACAGCGCACTGGTTCTTAGAGCATGGCTTTTCGCATGCCAGCGTGGACGAATTACCCGACGCGCGCCAAGCACTTTACAATTTTCAGCGCAACTCGTTGGTCTTTAAAAAAATCCTGATGTAAGCCCAACTGTTGGGCAGTCGCGTGCAAGTCAGCGCCAGACTGCCCTTTGCCTTTCGCTACATGTCAGATTGTGTGAGTCATTTGGCTTTAGCAGAACTTGCTATATCTTTATTCATGCAATCTTTAGTCAAATCAGCGCTATTGCCTGTCTTCACCGCTTTATTCAGTTTTAAGATGACGTTATCACTATATTAAAAATACATAAAATTCAAATACTTAATTCAATAAAATTCATTGCCGTCATAATTTTAAAAATGACAAATACAGATAAGCTTTGCAGTTCTTTATTTATCTATTTTTTACATAAGTAATGTTAAAAATCTTATTTTTTATGCAAAGCAATTGGTTCTAAGGTGTGCCCTCTAGTTCGATCTTTTCACTTTTTCGAGGCAGCACGCATCATGGCCAGTATCGCATCTTCTTCATGGTTTAAGTTTTCAGTGATTGCAGCAGGAATCACCAGCATGATGATGCTTAGCGGCTGTGCCAAAGAACAAAAACAAGCACTCACTACTTTAAATATTGGTTTTCAAAAATACGGTTTATTGCCCATCGTGAAACAACGTGGCGATCTGGATCAGGCACTGAAAGCACAGGGTATTCAGGTGAAATGGGTCGAGTTTCCGGCGGGTCCGCAACTGCTTGAAGGCTTAAATGTCGGAAGTGTGGTGTTTGGTGAGTCGGGCGAGGCACCTCCTATTTTTGCACAAGCTGCCAGCCCTAATCTGGTGTACGTGGCCAATCAGCCTGCTGCACCAAACGCCGAGGCACTGATTGTTCAAAAAAACTCGCCTATTCAAAGTATTCAAGATTTAAAAGGCAAACGCGTGGCGCTGAACAAAGGCTCAAACGTGCATTATCTGCTGCTTAAATTACTCGAGAAAAACCAGCTCACGCTGCAGGATATTCAAGTGGTGTATTTGCCACCTGCCGATGCCCGTGCAGCTTTTGAAAAAGGTGCGGTGGATGCATGGGTGATTTGGGATCCATTCTTTGCAGCAGCAGAGCAGCAAATTGGCGCACGTGTACTGGCCACTGGGCAAAATCTGGTCAGTAACCATCAGTTTTATTTAGCCGATCGCAAATTTGCCGAGCAGCATCCAGAAGTACTTAAGACCGTAGTGCAACAGCTCAATCAAACCACCGAGTGGGTCAAAACCCATCAGGACGATGCAGCTCGTTTATTAGAAAAACCGACCGCGCTGGATTTCAATATTTTAAAAACGTCCATTTCGCGCATGGGCTTTGGGGTTACACCACTTTCATCTGAAGTGATTCAGCAGCAGCAATACGTTGCAGATGCCTTTTATCAACAAAAACTGATTCCACAACCACTCAAAATTCAAGATGCCATTTTAACTGGCCAAATAAAATAATTGGGGCAACATTCATCATGACCATATTGAAAACATTCGGCGTAATCGGTGCAGTGGGGCTGAGCGTAGTAATGACCGCATGCCAAAAGCATGACGCAGGCACAGAAAATAAAGCCCAAACCACGCCTGCAGCCGAAAGCACAGTGAAAACCCTGACCATTGGCTTTCAAAAATCATCGCTGAATCTCTTGATTGCCAAGCAACAAAAAATTTATGAACAAGAGTTTCCGGGCGCCAAAATTGAATGGCGTGAATTTCCTGCTGGGCCACAAATGCTTGAAGCCTTGGCCGTAGGTGCAGTCGATTTTGGCGCTGTGGGCAATACACCGCCTATTTTTGCTCAGGCAGCCGATAAACCGCTGAGCTATGTCGGATATGAAGTAGTTCCTGCCGATTCGCAAGCCATCTTGATTCCAACAAACAGTCGCATTCAGTCCATTGCCGATTTAAAAGGCAAGCGCATTGCCGTTCAAAAAGGATCAAGTGCGCATGAACTACTGGCCAAAGTATTGCAAAAAGCGGGGCTGAGCTGGAGCGATATTCAGCCCATTTGGCTCCCACCTGCCGATGCGCGCGCGGCTTTTGACAAAGGTGCCATTGATGCATGGTCGATCTGGGAACCGTACTTAAGCACTACCGAGCTTAAAGGCCATGCAAAATCACTGATCGATGGCCGTGCATTTCCAACCACCTATTCATTTTATATCGGCAATCCTCGCTTTATTCAGCAACACCCCAATGCAGCACAGAAAGTTTTAGATGGTTTGAATAAAGCCGATCAATGGTTTGTTCAGCATCAAGATCAAGGTTTAAGTATTTATGCGCAGAGTACGGGTCTAGATACGCAAGTGGCGAAGGCGGTGTTGGATAAGCGTGCCAAACCGTCTCCAATTCAACCCATCAATGCCGAAGTAACGCAAGCGCAGCAGCAGATTGCAGATCTGTTTCAGCAGGTGCAGCTTATTCCCAAAACCATCAACGTGAGCCAGACCATCTGGACTGCGAAGCCCTAGATTTAGCAACTTGTAAGGAATGTTAGTATGAATATTTTCTGGTTTATTCCCACTCACGGTGACAGTCGCTACCTTGGAACCAGCAAAGGCGCACGTCAGGTCGACCATGGCTATATGAAGCAAATTGCTGTTGCGGTCGATCAACTGGGTTATACCGGTGTACTGATTCCGACAGGTCGTTCTTGTGAAGACCCATGGATTACGGCCGCCAGCCTCATCGATGCCACAACGCAGCTCAAGTTTTTGGTGGCGCTTCGCCCGGGCATTACCACACCAGCGTTAGCGGCGCGGATGGCAGCCACCTTTGACCGACTTTCGAACGGACGTATTTTGCTGAACTTGGTCACCGGTGGCGACGAACAGGAACTCAAAGGCGATGGCTTATATGAAGACCATGACACGCGCTATCAGACGGCCACCGAATACGTCAAAATCTGGCGCGAAATTTTAACCCGCTCGCATACAGGCGAGTCATTGACCTTTCACGGCGAACGGTTAAGTGTCGATGATGCCAAGCTGCTTTATCCGCCTATTCAGCAGCCGTATCCACCGCTCTGGTTTGGTGGCTCATCTGAGGCGGCTGCCGAACTGGCTGCCGAACAAGTCGATACTTATCTGACTTGGGGTGAACCTCCAGCGGCAGTGAAAGAGAAAGTTGACGCCATGAAAGTGCGTGCACAAGCCAAAGGCCGCACACTCAATTATGGAATTCGCTTGCATGTAATTGTGCGTGAAACCAACGAGCAAGCATGGGCTGCAGCCAATGAATTGATCCAATATTTAGACGATGACACCATTGCCGCTGCACAAAAGAAATTTGCCCAGATGGATTCGGTGGGACAACAGCGTATGGCAGCCTTGCATGGCGGACGCCGCGATAAGCTTGAAGTGTCACCCAACTTGTGGGCAGGGATTGGTTTAGTTCGCGGCGGTGCGGGAACTGCACTGGTCGGTGATCCTGAAACCGTTGCCGCGCGTATTCAAGAATATGCCGACCTTGGTATCGATACCTTTATTTTCTCTGGTTATCCGCATCTAGAAGAGTCGATTCGTTTTGCCGAACTAGTGTTTCCACTGCTGCCGCTTAAAACCCGTGAAAAACTGACCCAACCGAATCTGACTGGACCATTTGGCGAGATTATTGCCAATAACTATGTTCCGAACCAGCAAAAGGACGAACCCAAAAATCAGGTCGTCAAGGAGCCCGCATGAGTCGATCGAATACATCGAATGTTTCACGTGGAACCAAAGCACTCGGGCAGCAATTGCTGCCTTGGGTATTCCCGGTGGTGCTGATTGCAGTCTGGCAATTTGCATCGAGCGTGGGCCTGTTGCAAAGCCGTGTTTTACCCGCACCGAGTGCCGTGGTGAGTGCATTTTGGCAGCTTCTGATCAGTGGTGAGCTTTGGCACCATGTCAAGGTGAGTGCTGGTCGTGCACTGATTGGCTTACTAATAGGGGGTGGACTGGGGTTATTTTTGGGGCTGCTCAATGGCTCGTCCAAAATTGCCTCTACCCTACTCGACACCACCTTACAAATGATTCGTAACATTCCTGCACTGGCGCTGATTCCACTGGTAATTTTGTGGTTTGGTATCGATGAGTCTGCCAAACTGTTTTTGGTGGCCGTCGGGGTATTTTTTCCAATGTATATCAATACCTATCACGGTATTCGCTCTGTCGATCCTCAGCTGATCGAGATGGGCAAAAGTTACGGTTTGAGTCGCTGGCAGTTATATAAAGAAATTATTTTACCGGGTGCAATGCCATCGATTTTAGTGGGCTTGCGTTTTTCTTTAGGTCTGGTTTGGGTATTGCTGATTGTGGCTGAAACCATCTCTGCACAAGCAGGGATTGGCTATATGACCATGAACGCACGTGAATTTTTGCAGACTGATGTCGTGCTAGTAGGCATTTTACTTTATGCCTTACTGGGCAAACTGGCAGATGTGCTGGCACAAAGCCTAGAACGTTATTTGCTGCGCTGGCATGCAGGCTATCAACAATAAGAGGTCATAATCATGAGCAATTTAAATGTCCCGCTGTATCTAGATCAGTCAAACACAGCAGCCACTCCAGATGATACAAAAGCGCCTATCGGTGCAGAAATTTTAATCGAACAACTGCATAAATTTTATGGTCAGGTTAAAGTACTCGAAGATCTGGATTTACACATTCAACCCGGCGAGTTTATTGCGATTGTTGGGCGTAGCGGCTGTGGTAAAAGTACCCTGCTACGCCTCATTGCGGGGCTTGAAGACACCAGTTACGGTGAAATCAAATTTAAATCGGCACGCAATTTCCGTGAAGGCATTACATCAGACGACATTCGGGTCATGTTCCAAGATCCGCGCCTGTTGCCATGGAAAAGTATTGTGCATAATGTGCAGTTGGGTTTAAAGAAAGAACAGCAGCATCATGCCGTCGCCTTGCTTGAAAAAGTCGGCTTAAAAGACAAAGCAGAACAATGGCCTTCGCAGCTTTCGGGTGGTCAGCGCCAGCGTACAGCTTTGGCACGCGCGCTTTCACATTCCCCACGCATCTTATTGCTAGATGAGCCACTGGGCGCGCTCGACGCCCTGACGCGCCTTGAGATGCAAAGCCTGATTGAACGTTTATGGACTGAGCAAGGCTTTACGGCTATTTTGGTTACACATGATGTAAGTGAGGCAGTGCAATTGGCAGACCGCATTATCCTGCTCGATAAAGGCCATATTGCACAAAGTTTTGAGGTGAAATTGTCGCGTCCGCGCCTGAAAAGTCTAGAGTTTGCCCAGCTTGAGCAACAGGTGCTTGAAGCCGTTTTAGCCACCTAAATACCGCTGCCCAAATAAAAAACAGCGTGTCATCTCGCACGCTGTTTTTTTATTTTTCTTTTTAGGAGGAATGCGGTGTTGCAGGATGAATCGTTTTTTCGGTCGATGCATTCACTGTTGCGACAGGCTGCTGCTGAGTTCGGTTTAAAAGCAAATTTAATACAATCGCCGCCAGCGTAGCCGTGCCAATACCGCCCAAATCAAATGCACCAATATGCAAACTAAAGTTACCGGCCCCCATAATCAAACTGACCGCCGCGATAATCAGCGTGCTGTTTTGACTAAAATCAACTCGATGATCGATCCAGATTTTGGCTCCGGCCACTGTAATCAAGCCAAATACCACAATCGATGCACCACCCAGCAGTGCCACCGGAATGGTATGAATAATCGCGCCAAATTTTGGAGATAAACCCAGTAAAATCGCAAAGACACCTGCAAATAAAAAGATGGTGGTGGAATAAACCTTGGTCACCGCCATCACACCAATATTTTCTGCATAAGTGGTCATTCCGGTGCCACCTACAGAAGCCGACAAGGTGGTACAGACTCCATCGGCAAAAAAGCCACGCCCCATATACGGCGAAAGGTTACGAACAGTCATGGCCGAAACTGCTTTAAAATGTCCCAGATTTTCAGCCACCAAAATTAAGGCGACAGGTGCAATTAACAAAATGGCATTTGCCTGAAATACAGGCTGATGAAATGTGGGCAAACCTATCCATGCGGCTTGTGCAATTGGCGCAAAATCGATGGGTTTACCTAACCCCATTAGGTTGGCCAAAACAAAGTAAGCTAGATACGCCAAACATAGCCCGACCAGTAGTAATAAGCGCCGCAACATGCCTCGCGTAAAGACGGCAACGGCACTGATACACAAAATGGTCAGGACCGCCATCCACGTATCAAAGCCATTAGCAGAGACACTTTTAATGGTGACAGGTGCCAGATTTAATCCGATAATCATCACAATCGCACCCGTGACAATCGGTGGCATCAGTTTTTCAATCCATGCTGTTCCTGTTCGCATCACGATCAGGCCAATCGCAGCATAAATCAGACCACATACCACTGTACCACCCAGTGCCAATGCAATATTCGGATTGGCACCCACCCCATTGTATCCTGTGGCAGCAGCAACCGCCGCAATAAAGGCAAAGCTTGAACCTAAATAGCTGGGCATCCGCCCGCCAGTGAGCAGAAAAAATAAGATGGTGCCAAATCCGGTAATCAAGATAGTCAGATTGGGATCAAAACCCATCAACATGGGTGCCAGCACTGTGGCACCAAACATGGCAAAGGCATGCTGCATACCTAAAACCACACTTTTTCCTGCGGGAAGATATTCATCGATTTGAACCGGCTGATGATTCAGGTCGCCTCGATAAGGTTTAAATTTGGTAAACCACGGTTCATGTTGCGACATGACGATTACTCCTGCTCTTTAGCTGCTTTAAGCCACAGCATGTGGTTCACAATAGTGACGATTAAAATACATCAAGGGATTTTTGCCCTGACATTGCTGTATGGCACGTACCTCACAGATCAGTACATCATGACTGCCCACCGAAACACTGTTTACGACCTCACAATCAAACGACACCAGCGCATCTTGCAATACGGGTGATTGCGTAAGCAAACAATCCCAATCCCCCTGCGTAAAGCGATCGCTCATTGGGGTTTTACCACCAAATAAATTTGACAGATGTGCCTGATGAGCTGCCAGCGTATTTACGCAGAGCACCTTATTTTGCTCAAAGGTTTTAAACACCGATGCCCCCCGATTCAGACATACCAGTAAGGTCGGTGGAGAATCGGTGACGCTACATACGGCCGAAGCTGTAAAGCCGGATTTTCCTGCAATGCCATCGGTGGTAATCACATGGACAGCGGCACCCAAATTAGACATTCCCTGTCGAAAAACCTGTGAGTCGACGTGTAAAGTGGTCGAACGTTCAAGTGGTGAACTGTGACGAATCAACGTTTCAATATGTTTTGCAGTGTCTTCTAATACGGTCATAACCTGTCTCCTGCCTCACTGGGCTAAGCGCGGTATCTCATACGCTGGTCGCTTTAAGGTTTTTAATACTTTAAGGGGCCACATGAGCCACCGATGCAATTTCGATTAAGGCTTCGGGCTTAACCAAACCCACCTGTACGCAGTAGCGTGCTGGACGCTCATCTGGAAAGAATTCGGCATATACGGCGTTAATCGCCGCATAGTCAGACCAGTCACGTAAAAAAATATGGTTAAAGGTGATGTCTTTGAGCGTTCCTCCAGCATGACTGACAATGCCTTGAATAGTTTCAAGCACATGCCGGGTTTGGGCTGCGGCATCGCCGACATGCACCACATTGTTGTGTGCATCGAGTGGTAAAATACCGGAAACATAGACAATATGATCTGCCTTGGTGGCAGGTACATAAGGTGCCAGTGGGGCTGGTGTTCCGGTGGGTAAAATAATTTCTTTTGGCATACGGCGACTCGCTAAGCAGTTTTGGCTAAATGAGATTGATCGAAAGTTTCGACAAAGGTCTGGGTATCCGACACCCAGCCAAAAAAGGTTTTAATGTTGTACATGCTGGCCTGTTGCATCTCGACTGGCCCAGCCTGATAGCAGGCATCTTCCAGTGCAACACCAAAATATTCTAAAAAGAAGCCGTCTCGCAGGGTCGATTCCACACAGACATTGGTGGCAATACCCACAAAAACCAGATTGCGTATGCCGCGTGCACGTAGCATGCTGTCTAGCGCGGTATTGAAAAAGCCACTATAACGAGGCTTTTCAATCACGATGTCTTGTGCCAGCGGTGTCAGTTCATCAATCAGCTCAAAATCCCAGCCACCTTTTGCCAGTAATTTGCCTTGTAATTCGGGTTGTTTGCGCATGGTTTTTAAGGCATTGGATTTATGAAAGTTCGGAGATCCTGAACCTCCTGCCTCAACATAGGCCTTGTCCCAACCGTTTTTAAAATAAATAACCTGTATACCCGCAGCATGCGCAGCCGCGACGGCTTTTTGAATATTCTTGACCACAGGTTTGGTTTTCGAGACATCAAATCCGGCCAAATCCAGATAACCGCCAATCGAGGTATAGGCGTTTTGCATATCAATCACAATCAGCGCGGTATGCTCAGGTGCCAATTGGATGGCTTCTGGCTCGGCTTTAAGTACACATCCCGTTCCGGCACGTTCGGTAAAATCAGCAACAACGGTATTCATGCGCTTTTCTCCAATGCGGTGAGTGGACGATATTCAGCAACTGCATCTTGGCGCGACATCATCAGCGGTTGGATGCGCTGGCCAAAATCTTCAACACCTTGGACAAAATCATCAAAGGTGAGCAAGATGCCTTCTGTCCCCTGAATCTGGGCAATTTCATCGAGCATGGCAGCCACACTGGCATACGAGCCCACCAATGTGCCCATATTGATATTGACCGGTGAAACACTCGAAGCCATCTGACGTACATTGGTATCTGCGCCTGAGCGTGTATCTTTACTGCCCTGGTTCATCAGCCAGTTAATCGCCTCAACGTCTGCACCGGCATTGTAATGTTGCCACTTGGCCATGGCCTCAGCATCAGTTTCTGCCGCAATCACCATAAACAGCACATAAGTTTGTACATCACGCCCGGTTTGATCGGTAAACTCCTTTAAACGGTCATTAATTGCGGCATAAGCAGTCGGGGTGTTGAGGCCTTTGCCAAACACAAAATTGTAGTCGGCATGTTGTGCCGAAAATGCCAGCCCCGAATCGGATTGACCCGCACAAATAATTTTCATATCGGCTTGCGGCGTAGGACTCACGCGGCAATCGTCCATCTGGAAGTGTTCCCCTTTAAAATCGGATTGTCCTGTCGCCCAGAGTTCACGCAGGATCTGTACATACTCAGATAGATAGTCATAGCGTTTGGCAAAATACTCATCGCCTGGCCACATTCCCATCTGGCTATATTCAGGTGCTTGCCAGCCCGTCACGACATTAAGTCCAAAACGACCATTCGAAATCGAATCAATGGTTGATGCCATTCGCGCCACAATGGCTGGTGGCATCACCAGTGTTGCAGCAGTGGCATAAATTTTGATTTTACTGGTGACCGCAGCCAACCCTGCCATGAGGGTAAAGCTCTCCATGTTATGATCCCAAAATTCAGTTTTTCCGCCAAAACCACGAAGCTTGATCATAGAGAGCGCAAAATCGAAGCCGTAATGTTCAGCGCGTTGTACAATTTTTTTATTCATTTCAAATGTCGGCATATATTGAGGCGCATTTTCCGAAAGCAGCCAGCCGTTATTTCCGATAGGACAAAAAACACCAATTTTCATACTATCCATCCTTCTTATGACGGCAATAGGTCACGTTGTGCGTGATCGCCTAGATTAATAATCGTGGTACGTAGAATGGCCAATTCTTAATTTTTTATACTGCATACAACGTGCCAACTTTAAATAAACATTATTTTTCATACACTTAATAAAAACATATGGTCAAACAGTTTTTACCATTTAGTAAAATAATGTGGCATTCAGATGCACTGTTTTTGTGTACAGCGATTCAATAGTGTGCAAAAATCGCGCAGCAGAAAATCTGGCTGCGAAATAGGCGACTACAACCCGTTGTATGCAGCATGTGTTTACTTCCTAATCAAACTAGATAATCTCTAAACAGATGAGCGACTTAAGCGGACATAAAGCGAAAGAAAATCGCCAAGAACTGTGCACAAATCATTCGATTTCCCTTACAATGAGCTGACTTTCCCCAGTTTGTTAAATCAATGGAACAAAAAAAGAGTACGCAAAAACGTAATCAGCTTCTCAATGCCGCTCTGGATGTCTTTTCTACGTATGGCTTTAGTGGGGCGAGTCTGGACGAAATTGCGCAATTGGCACAAATGCATAAGTCCAACATCTTTTATTATTATGAAAATAAAGAAGCACTCTACGTTGAGGTGCTGACCACTGTTTTACAAAAATGGCTGGCGCCTTTACAGACGCTTGAAGTTGAGCTGGAGCCAACCGAGGCTTTGGCCCATTATCTGATTCAAAAAATTGAAGTCTCACGTACCCAGCCAAAAGCATCCAAACTGTTTGCGCTTGAGATTATTCAGGGTGCGCCGCATATTCTGGAAATTCTAAAAGGGCCGCTGAAAAAACTGTTTAAGCGTAAAGCTAAAGTTATCCAGACTTGGCAGGAACAAGGCAAAATCTCGGCAGAGATCGACCCAGAATTACTGATCTTGAACATTTGGGCCGTTACCCAAAACTATGCCGATTTCAGCACGCAAATGGACATGGTCACCGGCAAAACCTTGAAAAATAAAAGTATGCATCAGCGCGCGATCGAACATACCGTGCACATGATGCTCTATGGTGTACTGCCGCGTACGTGATTCAAGCTGATTTGAGCTGAGCATTATCTGTTTGATTCAAAAACTCAATCAGACAAGTATTGACCTGTCCAGCTTGCGTGACCGTGCAGGCATGGCCGCCTTGCGGCAAAATCACCAGCTCTGCATGACCCAGCGCTCGGTACAATTGCAAAGATTGTGTATAGGGCACCAGCATATCGTCCTGATTGCACAACAGTAAAATCGGAAGTGAATCTAGAGCGGCACAGTGCGGTTTATCCAAAACATAGTGCATCAAGGCATTTAGGCGCGCCAGAACGTTGCCATGTGGTGGAAAATCTTGCTGCAACTTGGCTTCTTGTTCAATCAGCATCGCGCTATGACTGGAAATCCAAGTGGGTGGATATAAAAATAGGGCCTGGGCATGTAAGTAAGCCTCAGCCCCGGCCTGCTCAAGTAAGGTGCGCCGAGTGGTAAAACATCTCCGCGTATGCGCATCGAGAGATTGCCAGGCATTAATCAGACTCAGACTGAGCATCTGGGCGCTGGTTTGCGCAAATCGATATGCCCATTCCACGCCAATAAAACCACCCAAGGCATGACCAATAAAATGAAAGCGTTTGATCTGCAAATGACAGAGTAACTGCTCGACCTGCTCGGCAAGATTAAAAAAAGAATAGTCTTCAGGCAAAGCCGCACTGTCGGCATGACAGCCTTCCTGATCGTAGATCACCACATGAAAGTATGCTTGCAAGGCCTGTATTTGCGGTTGCCAGAAACTGGCGTGGCCACCTAAACCCGAGGCCAGCACCACATAATCGGCCTCTTTGGTCATATTTGGATAAACCTGATAGTACATTTTCAACCATTTGGTAAAATCATGATTGAAATGATCAGCAAAATTTATGCCGTTTTATAGCATATGAAAATCTTTTATTAGAAATACGCATTTATCCTTTTCCATCACAAGCAGTATTGGATTATGTATATGCCGATGAGATCGATTCAGATTGACCCGATGCAGTGCGTATATTTATCATCAAAAACAGGAAAACTGATTAATGACTCACAAAAACATTAGAAATACTGATCTATAACAATAAAAAGAGAAAGTTTTCCATTGCATAAAAACACAACAACAAGACGAATGCGTTAGATTATGGCAATATAAAGCCTCTGCAAAATTCTCAGTATTTAACGCTCATGAAGTTGCTTCGTCTTAACGCATTATCGCCAGATTTTCAGTTAGCTCCAACTGCGGTCACGATCGGCAATTTTGATGGTGTTCACTTGGGACACCAAGCGATGATTTCACAGCTTAAAGCATTGGCTCAGGCTGAGGGATTAAAAACGCTGGTCATGATTTTTGAGCCTCAACCGCTTGAATATTTTAAAGGCTACGATGCTCCGCCACGTATCAGTTCTCTTCGCGAAAAAGTCGAATATTTGACTGAACTGGGTGTCGATTATATTGCGGTTGCTAAATTCGATCAGTTCTTTCGCAGCCTAAATGCCACCGAATTTGCAGATTTGCTCAAATTTAAACTCAATGCCCAGCATCTGGTCTTGGGGGACGATTTTCATTTTGGTAAAAACCGTCAAGGCAATAGCGAGTTTTTACGCGATTACGGCTTTGATGTGACCAACTTAAACACCATCAATTTTAAAGGTGACCGCGTCAGTTCTACCCGTATCCGTCAGGTTCTGGCCGAAGGCGATCTGGCACTGGCTGCGCAGCTTTTGGGGCGTCCGTATAGTATTATTGGTCGGGTTCAATATGGTGACCAGATTGGTCGTACCCTAAACTTTCCGACCATCAATGTTCGTCTTGGGCGCCATAAGCCTTGTTTAAGTGGCATTTATGCCGTAGACGTGGTCTGTGAAACCGCCGCCTTAAATGAAAAAGTTCGTGCGCAAAATCCTGAACAACCCGGCGTAGCTGGTTATCGAAGTGACAGCCTGTTTGGCGCAGGCCATGTGGGTACCCGTCCTGCCATTGCGCAAACTCATCCCGAATGGCGATTGGAAGTACACTTTCCACAAGTTTCTGCTAATCTGTATGGCTTATTGATGCGGGTGACGTTTTTGCACTATTTACATGGTGAACGACCTTACCCTTCGCTTGAAGCACTCAAGGCCGGCATTGACCAAGATGTTGAAGATTTGCTCGAATATCGTGAGCAACATTCACAACACCCTTTTTAATTTCGAAATTTTTGATAGTAAAACACGTCAGCGTTCGAGCTGATTGAACTGGAAGACGACTTGCATGAGCGATAAGCAAACTCCTGAAAATGCAGTGGATTACAAAGCCACGTTAAACCTGCCGGGCACCGAATTTGCAATGAAAGCAAACTTGGCCGTACGCGAAGTAAAATGGTTAGAAGAGTGGTACGCCGACAACATTTATCAGAAGATTCGTGAATCGCGTATTGGCAAGAAAAAATATGTATTACACGATGGTCCTCCGTATGCCAACGGTCAGATTCATTTGGGTCATGCAGTCAACAAGGTACTCAAAGACATCATTATTAAAAGCCGCGTGATGGACGGCTTTGATGCGCCGTATGTACCCGGCTGGGACTGCCACGGCTTGCCAATCGAACTTAAAGTTGAAGAAAAAGTCGGTAAAGTCGGCGTTAAAATCGATGCATCGAGCTTCCGTAAAGCCTGCCGTGACTACGCCATGAGTCAGGTCGACTTACAGCGTAAAGACTTTATCCGGATGGGCGTTTTTGGTGACTGGAACGATCCGTACCTGACCATGAACTTCAAACAAGAAGCTGATATTGTGCGTGCCTTGGGTGAAATTCAAAAAGCAGGTCATATCGAACCTGGTTTAAAACCTGTGAACTGGTGTATCGACTGTGGTTCTGCATTGGCAGAAGCTGAAGTGGAATACGAAGATAAAAAATCCGACGCCATTGACGTTGGTTTTGGCGTGGTCGATCTTCACGATCTGGCACAACGTGTCAATGCAGATGTCACCGCACCAACCGATATTGTGATCTGGACGACTACTCCATGGACATTACCTGCCAATCAGGCGGTTGCACTGAACGCCGAGATTGATTACCAACTGGTACAAGTTCAAGGCGAACGTGGTCTGCAAAACTTTATTCTGGCCAAAGATCTGGTCGAATCGGCGATTGAGCGTTACAAGCTTGAAAATCCAGTCGTACTGGCAGACTTTAAAGGCGCAGCACTTGAGCATCTCAAGCTGCAACATCCATTACTAGTGGATCGTCAGGTTCCTGTGATCTTGGGCGAACACGTCATTGCCACGAGCGGTACGGGTGCAGTGCATACCGCGCCGGGCCACGGTGCAGACGACTACAAAGTTGGCTTGCAATACAACTTAAAAGTAGATAACCCAGTGGGTGGAAACGGAGTTTATTTACCAAGCGCACCTATTTTTGCCGGTGAGCACATCTACAAAGCCAATCCGCAAATCATTGAGGCATTGGGCAGTGTTGGACGCTTGTGGGCACATCAACCGATCAAACATAGCTATCCACATTGCTGGCGCCACAAAACACCAATCATTTTCCGTGCAACACCGCAATGGTTCATCAGTATGGACCAAAAAGGCTTACGTGACGGTGCAATGAATGCCATCGAAAATGAGATCAGTTTTGTACCTGATTGGGGTAAAAACCGTATTCAATCCATGATTGAAGGTCGTCCAGACTGGTGTATCTCACGTCAGCGTACATGGGGCGTTCCAATTCCATTCTTTGTACATAAAGATACCAATGAATTGCATCCGCGCACCGCTGAACTCATCGAAGAAGTTGCCAAACTGATCGAACAAGAAGGCATCGATGCATGGTACAACCGTGATGCCAAAGACTTCATTGGTGAAGATGCAGCGCACTACAATGCAGTCCGAGACACACTAGACGTCTGGTTTGACTCAGGTACAACACATTATGCGGTTTTGCGCCAGCGTGAAGAATTAACCGATCCGGCAGATTTATACCTTGAAGGGTCAGATCAGCATCGTGGCTGGTTCCAGTCATCTCTGCTCACTTCTGTCGCGATTAATCAGCGTGCACCTTATAAGGGCTTACTGACGCACGGTTTCGTGGTCGATGAAAAAGGCCGTAAGATGTCGAAGTCTTTAGGCAATATCATTACCCCTCAAGACATCATCAAAGACATGGGTGCAGATGGCTTACGTTTCTGGATTGCGTCAAGTGATTACCGTTATGAGATGACCGCAGGTAAAGAAATTTTCAGCCGTGCCTCAGATGGTTATCGTCGTATTCGTAATACCTTGCGCTTCTTGCTGGCCAACCTCAATGGCTTCAAACCGTCTACAGATGCATTGCCTGTCGATCAATTGATTGCACTGGATCAATACATCTTGCAACGTGCTGCTGAGGTTCAAAAAACTATTCAGCAAGCTTACGAAGATATGAACTTCCATATCGTGTGCAGTGCATTGACTAACTTCTGTATCAATGACTTGGGTGGTTTCTATCTTGATATCATCAAAGATCGTCAGTACACCACCAAAGCAGACTCACAAGCGCGTCATTCTGCACAAACCGCTTTGTATCATTTGGTTCAGGCATTTGTACGCTGGATGGCACCAATCTTAAGCTTCACTGCACAAGAAGCATGGCCGTTAATTCCAGAGCAAAGCGAGCAATATGTCTTTACTACCGAGTGGTACGATATTCCTGTCGCAAGCAGTGCAAACTTGGTGTCTGAGGCCGACTGGCAAACATTAATTAACGTAAAATCAGCAATCAATAAGCAGATTGAAGCGGCACGTAACGCTAAGATCGTGGGAAGTAATCTTTCTGCCAAAGTTGAAATTTGGGCCAAAGATGACATTCAAAGCGTTTTAAACCAGTTGGGTGATGAACTCCGTTTTGTACTGATTACATCGCAAGTGCATGTTTATGCCTATGCAGAGCACGGTGAAGCGACAGAGCTTGATGGCCTACGTGTCAAAGTGACTGCGGCTGAAGGTGAAAAATGTGTGCGCTGCTGGCACGTACTTCCAGATGTCAATACACATGCAGATCACCCAGGTTTATGTGGTCGTTGTATTATTAACGTCACGGGCAGTGGCGAAGTGAGAAAATATGCCTAAGCTTCAAGCAAAAAAGGGCTTATTCCAGTTTTATCCTCATAACCTGATTTGGCTCGCACTTTCTGTGCTGGCCATTGTGGTGGATCAGTGGACCAAGTGGATTGCCAGCACCCATCTAAATTATGCAGATCCGGTGCCAGTTTTGCCCTTTTTAAACTGGACCTTACTGCATAATTATGGCGCAGCATTTAGCTTTCTGTCCGATGCAGGAGGCTGGCAGCACTATCTATTTACAGGTTTAGCAGGCATTGTATCCATCATTTTTGTGTTTTGGCTGATGCGCATGCCTAAACAGACCGTTGTGCTGCCTGCTGCGATTGCATTGATTTTGGGTGGTGCATTGGGCAATCTGATTGACCGTGTGACCTTAGGTTATGTGGTCGATTTTATCCATGTATTTTATCAAGATCACCACTTCCCCGCGTTTAATATTGCCGACAGTGCGATCACTCTGGGTACCATTTTATTGTTAATCGATACGTTCTTTCTAGAAAAGCAACGCATCCAACGTGCAGAAGCCAAACATGACTGAGATTATCCAGCCTAACGAAGAAATTCGTATTGAAGAAGGTGCAAAAGTCGATTTGCACTTTTCAGTGGCCATTGAAAATGGCGTTGAAATTGATAATACCCGCAGTCGTGAAGCGCCTGTTAGCCTTACCATTGGCGATGGCAACTTACTGCCAGGCTTCGAAAAAGCACTGTTTGGATTACGTGCTGGTGACCGCCGTACGGTACATTTACCACCAGAAGATGCTTTTGGTGAATGGAATCCAGAAAACATACAAAAGTTTGATACGGTCAAATTCGAGCAACGACCTATTGTCGGCCATATGATCGAGTTTGAAGATAAAGCGAAAGCCACCTTATTTGGTGTGGTGAAATCGGTCGACGACAGTATTACCGAAATCGACTTTAATCATCCACTTGCAGGAAAAAATATTACTTTCGAAGTTGAAATCTTTAAGGTAACACCTGCTGGCCAGCAAGGCATTAAACTGATGTAAATCAAAAGCACTCTTCGGAGTGCTTTTTTTAAGTTTGAAAATAAGTATAAGATGGTCAAAAGCAAAGCAATATATCAATAAAACACAGGATAATCATATGCTCATCTATATTATCGTTGGAAGTGTTCGAGAAGGCCGTACTGCGATCAAAGTCGCAAACTGGGTCTTAGATTACTTAAAACAACATGATCAAAGTTCTATCCAAGTCGAACTGATCGATTTAAAAGAATGGAATTTAGCAATTTTTGCGGGTAGCCATCCCCCTGCGACAGGTATTTATGATCAACCCAAACAGCAAGCATGGGCAGACAAGATTGGGCAGGCTCAGGCTTTTATCATGATTAGTCCAGAATATAATCACGGCTATAGTCCAGCACTTAAAAATTCACTCGATTACCTTGGCAAAGAATGGAAAAATAAGCCGGTTGCCTTTATTAGTTATGGTTCTACCAATGGTTCTCGATCAATCAGCCAAATTCGACAAGTCACTTCAAGTCTAAATATGATTGACCCGAATGCTGTTATTGAAATTCGAGATATTTTTAAGCGTAATAAAGAAGATAAATTTGAACCTAATGAATTTGAAATAAAAGCATTAGATGGAATGGTTGAAAAACTTAAAAAATATATGATCCACTGATGTGTCAGTAAAAACCTACACGCATCGTGGTGAATGACGAATATCGCGGTTAAGAGGTTTCAACTATTATATGAACTATAGAGAGACAGGAAGTCTCATTAAAAATAAAAATACACAGGACGTGGTCGTGAATAGGATATCAACGACACAATAATTGGAATACAAAGAACCCCTGTCAGGATGATAGGGGTTCTTTTTTAACTGTTATTTTATATATGACTATAAATCTTTTAAGTACTGCACAATCTGTGCATTTTTTGCCATTTCTGCTAGCTCCAGTGCTGTATATTGGCCTTTAAAACTGGTATCGGCACCTTTACTGACCAAAAGCTTTACAACATCCAGATGATCATTTTCAGCAGCAGCCTGAAGGGCACTGTAACCTTCGTCATCGCTCTGATTCGGATCAATCCCGTCTGCGAGTAACTGCTTTACCCGCGCTGTATCACCAAGTGATGCCCAATAGACGAGTTCAGGTAGATTGATTTCGTCATCTTCTTCGGGAATTGGAGAGAAAGAGTTGAGTTTCATTATCATTATCCTAGTATTATAAGTTGACTCAATTTAATTTATAGTAAATGATTTTTCAGTTAAGTGACCATATATAAAAATCTCTTCAAAATTATGTTTAATATTTAAAGCTGTAACTTTTTCTTCTAAGATGCTCCATTCTATTGAAAAATTTATAATATTTAACTCATAACAAATAATTAAAATAATGTTTTTTGGTTCGTTTTTACTTTTTTCTTATGAATTCTTATAGCAATTAAATCTATAAAATGTTTAATAAAACTTGAATTATCATAGCCGATACATTCTGATTTTATAACTTTATTAGTCTTATCAAATCCATCAGCTGCATAACAGTTCAGCC